>CAWUFW010024338.1:0-62109 GCA_963921515.1 Calotriton arnoldi | reverse complement strand
GTGTTTTCGCAGTGACCGGCAGCAGCACAACAGCCGAAGACGAGGAAGACGCCTCGCCTCTCCCGCTCCCGCTAGCGGCTACCAGCATCGTTCCTGCCTCAGTCCGCTTCAGTTTCGGTTCCCGCTTTCATTAGCGGTCGGCGGGACCGTGGACTGCACACCGGATCGCGGATTGCGGTGTTTGCGGTGCTTGCGGTGGTAGCGGTGGTAGCGGTGTGCAGCGGCCCTCCCTTGTGACTCATGTGATTCCCCTGTGGCTTGTGGCCCGGGGAGTACGGTGGTAGTCAGACCATCCTCCCTCTTTGACCCCCACCCTCCACCCTTAGTCCTTTGCCTTTACCCTCAGTTGCAGCAATTGCGAAGCTGTGAGCAGGGCGGTGGTGGAGGTGGGGTGAGGTGAGGGGAGGGGAGCTGCCGTGCTGCAGTTGTGACCCGGCGGATGATTCGGGAGGCGAGAGACTGCGAGACACTGCGAGACGGCGAGACAGTGAGAGACTGCGGACACGTGGGACACGTGGGTACACAGAGGAGCGGCGGATCCAAGATATCCAGGGGGCAATGGCGAAACAGTAAGTGGGAGCCAGCAAACTTGGGCGGAGCGAGTCTGGCTGATCTGGGGTGAGTCCGGTTGACGGTCCTCCAGTGTGTGTCCTCTGGGTCCTCGGTTGCAGAGGCGGTCTGTCTAGAACAAGCGCAGCCTGCAATTCAGCCCTGAGTGCCCCGTTAGCCCCTCCAGCCCTCCCCAGTCCCCAGCCCCTCCACCATCCTTCATTAACCACCCGCAAGGTCGGCCTGTAAAGATCACCTGCAAAAAACAACAACGGTCATCAGTACCAGTTTAGTACTGCGACAAATACACAGGAAGGACAAGGTAAAGGACAAGGAAAAATTAGATACAGCGCAGCAGGAGTCGCTCACGCCAGGCCAGGCCGTCTTTCAAGGAGTTTACAGCTATCCCGACTGCTTAGGGTTCCAGAAACCCGGCCACCCAAGAGTCATTAGGCAGGCAGGCCCATAAAAATAAAAAAGAAAACTAACAAATCAACAAATTAGCAACTAACAAACCAACCGGAGGAAAAAAAAACAAACCTGTAAAACAAGCAAAACAAGCAAACAATCAATAACAACAAAACTACAGCAAAAACTAAAAAAATCAAGGGTTCAAATCAACCTAATCAATTAATCTATTAACCAATCCTTAATTACTTTATTATTTCATCATTCAACTAACCAACCAACCAACCTGGTCACTCGTCTAACCAATCCTTAGGAACTACCAAGACGTCGCGCAGCCCCTTATAAAAAAAAAAAAAATCCCCGGGATGAGATCAGGACGAGTAAGGAAAGCTCCATCAAGGTCCACCAAAAAAGGTGCAAAGAAAATGGACCTCTGCGAACATCTGGTAAAATCCCCGACGGCGTCTACGCCGCTCCAAACACTTGCAAATTCAAGAACAGCCTCTGATCCAGGGCCTGTACATGCCCAACCAACTGCTGACGAGCTAAAATTCGGCGCTAAAGAATTATCAAAACCTACAAAAATCAAAGCATCATTAAGGGACTATTTTAGGACTTCAGTACCGGCGATAGCATGGAAGAAAGTAACCAGCCCTTCGGGCAAATCCTAGGTATTCCCCCCGCAGGTACCCCCCCTGCAGCCACTGAGTTATTACCACATCAAATTATGGTTCGGCCACTGATTCACGGGGCCGCCGGAGGGCCCGATAACTCGACACAAACTAGCTCCTCACTAACAACAGAATTTCTCTGCAAAGGCACCTTAGAAACCCTTGACGACAGCCAACCACAACAGGCTTCTTTCCAACCGCTAGTTCAGCATACAGCTCAACCAGAACAAGCTTCTCCCAATGTAATCACCCCCAAAGATGTCCACCTATTTACTTTCCAACCATTTTCAAACCCAAGCCCGTTTTCTCCATCTGTATTTAATTCTTTAATCGAATTTAAACCTGACCAGCAAATAAAGAGTCCTAAAGTCTTACTACCACAGGTCATGGCCTACCCGCAAGCTCTCTTTAGTACCCCAGACCAGCCAGAGTCGGAAAGTTTTCTAGTTAAGGTGGATCAAGGGGACCAAGTTGATCCAACGGTTATCCCAGAAGGGTCGAATAACAACATAATCCACAACTCTTTAGGCTTATCGTTCTTTACCACTGAACACAATAAGTCTGTAGTGCAGGATAGATCTCCATCGACCAACCTTAACAACCTATGGTCCCAATTATTACAAACTTTCCAAACAACGTCAGCAGCACTAACATACCACTCGGACAAAATGGACCTGCAGGTACACTTACTAAACACACTTGCGGTGTATACCGCTGGGATCGACCAAAAACTGGAGGCGCTTAACGCTCTTATCACAAAAGCTCAATCCCAAACTCAACTGGTCCAATCAGTATGCTGCTGCTCTCCCATAATCGATTCCTTATCATCTTTGCCTCAATTTCTCTCAGCAGTTCTAACGGAAATAAAGAAGCCCCCAGTGTCCGAGTCATCAGTCCCCTCACCTCAGGCTCCGAGCCTGGCACAGGGTTCATCTCACCCGAAAGTCCAAACCCGACTCCCTTCTCCGCACTCCACGGAGTCAGCGGACGGCAAATCAATCCCTATTGAACCGTCCAACAATTACAACACGCATTGGCTGTCGAAACGGGAAAAGAAAAGACAACGAAAAAGCCGGAATAAACAAATAATAGAAATTAACACCTTAAATATGAGTAACCCTCCAATGAGTAACATAGAGCCTCCGGGAAAAGCACCCTCGACACCACTCTCGAAAGGAGAACAGTCGAGCCTGCAATTAACATCGAATCAGTTGGCCCCACAGACAGAATCTCCACATCAGACCAGTCAACAGTCAGGGCTACCTCAAGCTATGGGGCACCCCCTGCAGCTATCAACTCAAGCAAAACCCGGCCTCAAACAACCACCAGAAAAGCGACCAGCACTTGAAGCAGGGCAACAGAGTCCTGCAATTTCCCAGATACCAGCTCCAGAAGCTAGTTCCTCCCTTCTCCCTATTGCTGAGGACAACAAATTGCGTACACAGCGTATAGCCACAGAACCTGGTCGTAAGAACCCCATGAATTTAGCAAGCTGTCACAAGTTGGTGGCCACAAGCAAAAGTCCTCTTACCCCATCCCTAATCACCCATCATAGGGAATCACCCCTTCTATCGCTCACCATATCCACATCGAAAAAGTTCATCGAAGAAAAATGAAAGCTAACAAAGCCGGTGATGAACAATGAGCTCTGTGAGCACCCAAGCAACACCCAAAGTGCCAAACTGCTGCTCATTCCAGAATATATCTTTAGAGGCCCCCACGACATCCTCAATCGAGGGACTACACTAAAACTCTTTAAATCATTACCAGACCTAAGTCACCTACAATCGAGAGATATAATCGCTATTGAATTCATCCCAACTACTGGATTTCAAACGGGCGAAGCTACGCAAGTAATACTGGCAACCCCGGCAACCCGGGACCTGGTTCTGACGAAAACTGACCAATTTAAATCCTGGGGTATAACAACCATAATACCAAGCGCTCCGCGCTACCCTTCAATACTGGAAAACAATCAGGCCAGTACCTCCAGCTTTTCCTTGGCCCCCTTTTCAGTACTGAGGTCCGCGAGAAGCAGCTCACCAACAGTAATCCCAGAGCCTACAACTGATCAGCGAAACTTCGACGGAGCAGATTGGTTATGGTTGCCGGGGGCCCTATCCAGAAACCGGACCGATTGAACCACCACTAATCACGGTCTAACAATATGCTTCTGGAACATCAACGGATTTGGGCAGGAAAAACAATCCGCCACTACTCTGGACTTTTTAAAAGAACACGACATTCTCCTTTTACAGGAAACATGGGCAGGAGAAAGCATCCCAATAGTAGGCTACCTGGAGTTTATGACACCCGCTACCAGGCAGTCCAAGTTTGGTAGACTAAGTGGCGGTCTCTCGATCTACGTATCATCAAAACTATCCCAATGTATTGAACAGATTAAATTTGAGGAGGATTGGCTCTCTGGAATTATTCTGGGAAGTTCTCTTATGGATCCTCAGCTGCTCATCCTCAATGTCTATATCTCTCCCTGCACCACTAAGAAAAAACCCAAAATGGACTGCTTGATCAATACCATCTGTAACTTATTTGGCAAGTACGGCAGCACATCCAGCATCATTTCAGGAGATTTTAATACCAACCTCTACTGCAATCTTCCCGAAGACACAGGACTGGACTCCCCAAGAGTTCCCCACACTTTGCATCTCAGTCAACTCCTGCTGGAAACAAACCTTCGACATTGGGCGAATACGTGGTATTGCAGTTCAGCAGCTTAGGATTTACCTTATTGAATGGGCGCCTCCCCACTGACATCCCGCCTGCATGGACCCGGTCAGATTGTAGAACATTCTCGTTTCTGGACTTCACTCTAGGGAGTAGAGAAACACTGCCTATGATCAAGAGCTATCAAATTGCACCACAAGGAGAGAGTGATCATCGGGCACAAATAATAACATTATCCACCACCACCCCATGCCATCAAGAACTAGCCCATACACACTCAGGCAGCTACACAGAGGACCTAAAGTGGATAAAGTGGTCGGACACCACGGCCCCTTCTCTGATGGAAAAAAGCAGAGCCTTATTACATCAATCCCTAGAGTCAAATATCCATGTCGTCAGTGGCTGGACTTCCCTTATAAACCATCTACTCAATGAACTGCCACTTAGGAGGGGCTCGAGAAAACAAATCCCTCAATTTTGCATCTCAAAAGCCACAAGGAAATTAAGAACTGACAGAAACCGAGCACTGCGATTATCAAGAAAGAACCCGAGCAATAAAATCAACTTCAACAACTATAAGCAAGCCCAAGCAGCTTTTAGAAACTCAATACGAAGGGAAAAACAAGCGGCCTCGGACCAATTCTGGCTGAGGCTCATCTATGAAAGTAAAAACCCTAACTCGAAGCAATTTTGGTCCCTCGTAAATAGGAGCACACAAAGTACAAGTGGGTACGGCAGAGCAAATATCAGTGAAGCCGTATGGAGTAAGTTTTTATCTCTCCATTTTGGGGACATCAACATAAAAGACGCTTGCACCAAATCCCCCAGTCCAGCTAACTTTATGATCTCACCCCGGGACTGGAGAGCCCGAACCGAGCTCGCCCCGTAAAAATTCCACCTGAAGAACCAACGCATAAGGAATCAGCGAAAAAGAACGATATAACGCTAGAGCCCATGGTGACACCTGTTGATTTACAAAACAAGATCTCGCGCTTTATAACGAAAGCCAGAGCTGAAGGAGCCCTAGGCCCGAATGGTCTCCCCCAGGCCATGTTTAAATCTGATGTCAACCTATGGTCAGAATACCTGACCCCCTTGTTTCTCTACTGCAGACTAAACAATACGGTGCCAGAGTCCTGGCGAGGAGCAATCATTCACCCAATCTACAAAAGTGGGAAGAGAAACGAGCCTAAAAATTACCGAATGATTGCACTTCTCGATGTGGAATCTAAGTATTATGCAAACATTCTATTGGAAGAGCTACAGGCCTGGGCCGAAATGACCGCGCGCCTCCCTTTTCAATCAGACGGGCATCGTGGCTAACTCCGGTACCACAACCAATCTGTTAACGTTAACAGTCCTGATGGAGAAAGCGACAGTCCAACAAACCCAGCTGCACTGTTGCTTCGTAGACTTTAAAGCGGCCTTCGACCGCGTGCCCAGGGGTCTGTTATGGCAGAAATTAAAATCGTGGGGCATACCTCTGCCTCTTCTTCACGCAATAGTCCAACTCCATACGGAAACATGGATAAGAATTAAGCTGGGTGAAGGCTCTCACGTCTCCAGGAAGATTCGAACTGAAACTGGCGTCAAACAAGGTTGTGTGTTGGCCCCACTTCTTTTTAATTTGTTCATATCTGGCCTATCTCCAGTACTCGACAGTGTAAATTGCCATCCTCCTCAATTAGACGGAACCCGCATTAGCAACTTGCTGTATGCCGATGACTTGGTGTTGTTAAGCCACACAAAAGTGGGTCTCCAGAGGTTACTCGACGAACCGCTACCCTATACGACAAGAAATCGCCTAGAACTGAACCTGTCAAAAACCAAAACAATATCTTTCGGGAAGCAAAGAGGTCAACAGAAAGGTGGTATTTCAATGACACAAAGCTAGAACCAACTTCCAGTTATAAATATTTGGGCATCTTTCTCGCTACCAGATGTACATTTACCAAGCATAAAGAAGCATTAAAAACCAAAGCCTTGTCGTTAGAAGCTGCTGCCGCAAAACTATCAAAAAGCTACTTGGCCCGAGCCTAACTCCCATGCTGAAAGTGATGAAGGCTAAAGTAATTAATTCCTTGACGTATGGGCACGAGATCACTAAGGGCACAACCAGTACATTAATAAACAAACTAAAAACTAAAATCTTTAAACGAGCCTTCCGGTTGTCAAGATCTGCCTCGCCAGCCCAAGTGAGACTAGAACTGGGACTACAAGATCACCACGGAGTAGAGGCAGGCGCATTTATAAAACTGTGTCATAGACTGCGCCGTGCTCGGGAGGGTTCCCTGGAGGCTCGACTATGGCAGGAAATACAAAAAAATCAGACTAGCCAAAAGTATTGGCAACTCCTGGATCGCAGTTTACAGTTATAAGGAGAAAAAGACCTCTGGGAAACAAACCCCACCCACCCGGTGTTAAAGATCGCCATTAAAAAAACTGTTAGACTGTGGTCCTTTCACTCGGACAGGGCAATACTGTCCAAAAGGAAACACGCGTGGGCAGTAATCTCCAATTTTAAACTGGGTGTTCAGCCGCACTATCTATCAAGCACATACGCACTTTATTGGAAACAAAAGTTTTTAGCCCTGAGGATGGGTGACTGGCCCTTTCTGAAGAACCTTCCCGAATGGCGCCGGCCAGGTAGCAGTATTGAATGCAGGTTGTGTGGCTATCATTCTGAAACAATGGAACACATTGTTTGTGTATGCCCTGCATTGCTCATGGCCAGACGGTCATTGCTGCGAGGCCAATGGATCAGGTTGGGAGTTTGATCTTGCCGCCGAGCAATAATGGCCGCTCTAAATCCTGACAACACCAAGTTAAACATTGGGCTTACGAAATTCGTCCGCAAAACGTCAAAACTACTGGAAGCCACATCCACAACCAAACCCTCCTCATCTTAGCATGGCGGCCAAGTTAAAAGGCTCAACAATCGAATTAGAGACTACACTATCAGAAAACCAGAGCGAGGTCCTCCAGCAGAACATTATTAGCCCATAATGATCCCCTTGATTTTTAGTAATTTAAAACCCACCGTTTTTAACATTTATTATTGTCATTTTTTATTGTTCGAACCAGTCGCGTTTTAAATTGTAAATGTTTTTTTTAACCAATCAATAAAGAGTGTTATTATTATAGCAGCTATATGAGCACATAAATGCACGTGTTAACAGGATTTGGATATTCTGAAATAAAACAGGAATCTTGGGAGGACTACCATTTTGGTAATGGTAATGCGCCCCATTAGGGACAGAGGGAGTTTGGTCCAGTGGTCAACATCTTTCTCAAGTTTAGCTATTGCTTTCCCATAGTAGTCTCTTATAAGTATAACCGTCATGGGGTCTGTGTGCATCTGTATGCCCAAGTATCGGACTGAATCTGTCATCCAGTTCAGTGGGAACTCCAGGAGGACTTGCTTCATTATGGGAGTGAGGGACAACACCATGGATTTTTCCCAGTTAATGCGGAGTCCCGAAAGGGCTCCAAAGCGTACCACCTCCCTAAGTACCGGATCTCAAATATATATTAGTGTGTCATCTGCATATGCCGAAATAATAAGATTATAATCTGGGCAGTGTATACCTCTGTGGCTATGGTATTCGCGTATGGCACCTGCTAATTGTTCTGCTATCAAGGCAAACAGTAAGGGCGACAAGGGGCATCCCTGCCTGGTGCCTCTGGAGATCCTCATTAGCGGCGAAACAGAATTGGCAATACGAACCCTGGCCACAGGGTCCGAGTATAGTATATCAACTAGGCCCAGGAAAACCTCCCCCACTCCTACACGCCAGAGCACCATGCGCATAAATGCCCATTCAACTGAATCGAAGGCCTTCTCAGTGTCCAGGAAGACAGGGGCGGGCTTCACCTCCGGGTTAATCGGCTGCAAGGCCCCAAAGAGGGTACGGAGATTGGATGTAATACTACACCCAGGGACAAACCCAGATTGCTTTTGTTTTATCACTCCTGATAACAATGAGCTAGTCTGTTCGCCAGTATTTTAGTATATAGCTCGGTGTCCCCATTCAATAGTGAAAGAGGTCTGTATGAAGCACAATCCGTTGGATCCTTGCCAGGTTTTAGCAAAGGGATAATCATTGCTTTGCAAATAGTGGGAGGCAGAGTGACCGCTTTCACCATTTCTTCAAATAGAGTGATCAGATGTGGTATGAGAAGGTCTTGATAGGCTTTATTAAAGGTGACAGTGAGACCGTCAGTGCCTGGAGCCTTACAAGCCTGCATGCCCTTGAGTGCTACCTTTATTTCAGATGTGCTCAATGGAGCCATCAAGTGCTCCCTATGCTCATTAGTGAGCCACGTCATGGCTATATGATCCAACTAATCTTTCGTGGCTTCCTCGTCCGGAGCTATTCTTGTATTATAGAGATCTGTTTAATAACCGTCAAATCTCCCCGCTATGTGGGCTTCATCATGCAAAAAACTCCCTTGCTCGTCTATTAATGTCATGGTCCCTCCCAGGTCTTTAGAGCTGCTAGAGTTGCCTGGGGCCATTCCCCCTCATCGTATATGTGGGCTGTGGCATATTTGCCCATGTGCACCACTCCACTTTTGTCTGTGTCATGGTATTCCATTATTTTAGTTTTGATCTCCCCTATTAATTTACTGTCCCCTGTGCTCTGATGTCTTGCTTCTAGTGTTTCTAGCTCTCTTTCCAAGAGAGCAAGTCTGCCTCTTAGAGATCTTAACACCCCAGAATGTTTAGAAATTGTGCTACCCCTTATAAATACCTTAAATGTTTCCCACACTGTAGCGAAGCTCTTTACTGTCCCCACATTATTGATGAAGAAGTCTTCTATTGACATTGCTAGTTCCGCTCTAAACACTTGATCTAATAGTGATATGGGGGAACCTCCATGTGAATGGGGCCACCCTCTGCCCTTGGAGTTCTAAATCGAGCACTATGGAGCAGTGGTCAGAATAAGTGCGTGGCAGTGGCTCACATCTCGAGACTCGTAATGTTAAGTCCTTACATATTAGCCAGTAGTCTATACAAGTGTGTGTATCGTGTGCTGCTGAGAAATGTGTGAATCCAGCCCTTTGGGGGTTACGATATTTCCAAATATCTACACAATCTAGTGTTTCTGTGATGTCAATGATAGCTCGGGCTGCAACAGAAGGGCGGCGAGGGGGGCCCTGGACCGGTAACGCGCAGGATCCAGAATACAATTGAAGTCCCCCCCAAATTTGTGGTAAGGTGCTTCACTGTGAGAGAAGTGAACAGAGTGCACAGTAAAACTGCGGGTCATCATAATTTGGACCATATACCCCTACCAGTACTGCTTCCCATTGACCCGTGTTACAACGGGCAATACCGTATCTGCCTCCTGGGTCTTCGAACACCTCCTGTATCTGTATTTTGGATCTGCCATCGATCCCATATTAAGACACCCCGGGCATGTGAAGTAAATCCCGTAGCGCAGTACAGGCCCCTTAGGTGCTGCAATGATAGCATGCTGCTGTTGTGTGCTAAGTGCATTTCCTGAAGGAACACCACCTGTACCGAGTGTCTTCTAAGATATGCCACAACCTTGCAGACCTTTCTTTGGTCGTTAAGACCGCTAATGTTCCATGTAAGAAACCGTATCTGTGTTGTGGCCTTTTGTCCATCTTTGTCATGTCCCATAGCGTGTTGCATGGTGTCTTGTTGTATTTATGCTGGTTATGTTCGGTCCAGTAATAGTTTCACTTATTTTTTGCACTAACAAACAGAACAAAACTCCCAGAAATGTCCCTCCCACGCCATAAGCATACAACTTCTGCTTGGCTGAACATCGACCCTCCCCCTCCCTCCCCTGTCTGCCCATAAAGGGACTCAACCAAAACCCATAATGTAAATACAGAGGTAAACACAAGGGGGTGAATGTCGCTTGACCCGAGGCTCCCTCCCGGCCATGCATCAGATGGTTGCAATAACACCACGTAAAGTTAATTGTACCACATACTATTAGCCCAACAAAATGCACAAAATATGTCTCATCAACTCAAAGTGTGCAACCTGTTTCGGGTCTGTGAAAAAGTGGGCGTTCCCCTCAACTATGACTCATAGTTTGGCAGGATACAGCATGCTGTATTCCATTTGTAGTTCCCGTAGTTATCTCTTGGCTGGAAGGAAAAGTCGACGAGCATCCTGGACTTGTTGAGTAAAATCTGGATACAAGGCAAGTTCGGAGTCCTCGTGTTGGAGGATTTTCATTTCATGCAATTTACGTAGCGCTGCGTCTCGGTCCCTGTAGTTTAGGAGTCGCGCTAATATTGGACATGGAAAGATCGGTGTGCACAATCCACTACAAACATTTCTGAAAATATGTCTCTCCCCAGTAGCATACAGAGAAGGTTCTCCACGTTTATCCATGTTCTCTATGTTGGTGGATTGTGCCACACCCACAATGCGGATATTGTTCCTTCTAGAGCGCACCTCCAGGTCTTCTGCTTTGAGTTGCAGGGTGTGAAGAAGCTTGTCAACTTTTTTGGCTTTAGTCAATTCCTCCATTAGCGTGTCTTCCGCGCTTGAAACTCTTTGTTCCACCGCATCAAGCCTCTCGGTGTGTTTGTGGAGGCGCTTGGTCATGCGGTCCATCCTGAACGTGAGGGCATCTATCTTGCCGTCTGTTTTCGTTAGGCTTCGTTGCATAGCAGTAAGTATCTGCTTCAGTTCAGGATCTGTGGAGGATTCTGTGGTCTCCGGCTCCGATGTCTGCTTCTTTTTGTCTGGGGGTCTTGTGGGCCTCAAACTGCAGCTTGGATTGCAATTTATCTGCTTTGCCCATTTCCACTGGCCACTCTGGGCAGTCACCTGCCACCTCCGAAGTACACCAATGTACCACGCCCCGTGGTATTGCGTTATTGCCTGCACAAGGACTAATTAGGGAGAGAAAAGTGGTCCAATAGCCTTTAATATGAATCCGGTTCCCCGATCACATCCCGCAAAAATGGGCTGCAGCTGGGTGTGTTGACACTCAAACACCGGGGTGCCACACACTGGAGCCCCCCAATATGCCACCCAAAAGCCACAGCACATCCGCTGCCTGATCATTTTATCCGAGATGGAGGGGAACAGGGCCCACTGCCCCTCCAACCAGCTTCACTGGCTCAGGTCTCCCCACTTCAGCTGCAACAGCGTGCAGGCCCAGCTACAATGTCAATTTATTTTCCCTCTTCACAAGTGCGTGCTGTCCGAAGGAGCCGGCACCAAGAGAAGGGAGCGATCCGTGCCCTTCGCGCACCTGGCATCACAATGAGGATTGCTGATGGGGGACCCACCCAGTCCGGGTACTACGAGCAACCTTTTGAATCGGGCAGAACATGTGGGGCTCAGCGGACGCTGACGCTCCAGCCCAACCCAGTGCCACTTACCGCAGGGTCCAGGCAGCCGCCTCCAAGGATCGGAGGGAGGTAGGCCCTGCTATGCTGTTGCTCTGTTCTTGGGGCGGCGTCCAGGCCTCACCTCCAGTAGCCAGCAGCCGCAAGCGACTCCACCCACCAGCGGAGTCATAGCCTCAGCCTCCGCAACCCTCAGAAGCCTCCAATTCGTGTCTCGCTCGCTGTGTTGCAGGGATTCTGCCCACAAACAGAACTATGCGCAGGATTATTGGACTTTGGTGTATAGGGACTGAGTCATCCTACCACCTTAGTATTCATAAGCCCAGGACCGACTGGCTATAGTGTCTCACCTGCTCTCCTACTTACTCACAGACAAACAAATGTTTAGACACCCCAGAACACAACACTCCCAGATCTCTCAGGAATCGCGGTAACAAGACACACCCTTTTGCTCGCACTCTTGTACTTGTCCACAATAAGATCTGACAGAGACATGAAATAGTTTATAATATTTATTTTAACTAACGTGCCCTAACCAGCAGTATACGTGCCACAACAAGCAGGAAAATGCATAGTACAAATACAGTCAGCATAGCAGCTAGTCCATAAATCATAAAGGGAGATGTCATCATAAAAATACAATGGAGCCTAACCTCTCTCCCCTTGCTAAGAAGAAGTATTATTATATATTAGAAGATCTCTGGGCTTTGTCAGCAGACCCTATACCTTAGCCTATAGATGGTAGATCTACATCATAGGTGCTGTCTCGCTCTTCTCCCTGGAAAGGTCCCTCTCCAAGTGTGTGCTACCTATTCGTGTGTCCCACTTAAATCCAAAGTACGTTGTCCAAACAACAGCTGCATTGGTGTGTTTTGCCTAAGGGCTAAGGCCTGGCCAGAACAAAATAACAAGGGGCATTGTTCGACCTTGCACATAATGTTCAGTCAAAATCCCAGGAACATGCAGAGAGTGAACACTGCGATGAGTTCTCATGTGAAAACAGCCATAGAAATTATTGCAAAAAATAAAGACGTGTAGTAATGTGTGCAAAGCAAAGAAGACAACAATGTCCCTATGGGCCACGTGACAGCTGCAGATGAGAAATCGCCTGTCCGCTGTCACGGCGTAGCGTGGTCGGCCTACTCCGGAAGCCACACCCAGCACCGGGGCACACGTACACAGGTGAGATCAACTTCTTACCGCCAGATGCCGAGTGCCGCATTTTTTGGTAGTTGGTAGAAGGATCCCTACGGATTAGGGTAGCAGGCAATAGTAGTAAAAAGATGTAGGGCCCAATTCACAAAGGTAAACTGAGATGAGAGTCTTACCTTATGACTTTTGGTATTCACAAAGGGCATTTACGGGTAGTAAAGTTAGACTTTTGTCTCAGTTTTGGTCTCAGTTAAACTCAAGACCAAAACGTAAGTTCAACTGAAACAAAAGTCTAACTTTACTACTCGTAAATGCCCTCTGTGAATACCGAAAGTCGTAAAGTTAGCCTTTCGTCTCAGTTTACCTTTGTGAATCGGGCCCGTGGTGTTTCTGCAGGAGTTTGTCGGATTTTAGGTCGGGTTATCTGAGCCGATCTATTTCGCGGCCATCTTAGAGCCGGGCAGCTCCGCCCCCATGTAGGATGTTTCCTTAATGTGTTCTTTGGCATTATGTATAATTTTAATAATTTTTTGTTCATTGCAGAAGGGATATTTAAGCCCCTTGTGGGTTGCATTGAGAGGCAATGATGTTTATTATGCCGTGCATTTGACAAGGTTAATAAGTTCTCATGACCAAAGTGATGGCATATCAACAAAATTGCAAATTCTCAGAATTGGAATATAGAGTTTATTAACAACAGATGTACAAAATCATGTGTACCAAAGATTGTTCAGTGTGGGCACTAGAGGCAGGCATTTTTGAAATTTTAGAATGCAGATTGTTCTTTGTGCATAATAAAATGGTGGAGAAAACAACATAACATGCATGTGAATTGTACAATGGACAACAACAGTAGACCACAGATAACAGAATGCACCTCCATTGTGGGCAAGTATAAACACTGACCCTGAGCACTAACTCTGGCACATAAACATGTACAGTGACTGTTGCCTTTACACGAGAATGTCAACTGCTTTACTTGCATTACCAAATAATGAAGGCGCAATTGGAACAGTCATGTTATGCATGTAGCACATAGGGGGCATCAATACATTTGCTACTTTTGAGCATATTGTTCATAGACAACTGATGCACATCATCAAGTACATTATAGAGTGCGCAGTGTGAGCACTAGAGCCAGGTATTGTTGCAATAACAGCATGCAGATCGCTCTTTGTGCGGAACAAAATTGTGGAGCACATACCATAACAGGAATGCTAATTACAATGAAAGGACATTGCTAGAAACCCTTCATATTTTGAATTGATATTGCTATTGCCATTGCCATTGTCTCACACTTTAAAGTCCTCAAGGGCACTCGAGCCATGACCATGTACTCACAGCATGTTCAAATTGTGATGGTGTGGATTTGTAACATATAGACCACATATACCAAAATGCGTTTTGATGGTGCACCTCTGTCAACAGTTACCCTGAGTCCTAACTCTTGTAGAAAAACATGTATAGTTACTGTTGCTTGATATTGAATGTTAACTGTATACATGGTATCATTGAACAATGAAATAGCAACTGTAACAGTTCTCAGTGAGGATATTTGCCTGCACGGCATACATGAGTTGCGTACAGAAATGGAAAAAACACTCACTATTCTAAAAAGTGTTGTAGGACAAAAATATGGTAGCCTATGATCAAGGTCCAGGTGACTGAAACTCATCGGGCGTGTTTCACTTGTGCCGATTGTTTTTGATTAAATGAGGCTGCTAGCGGCCCACGCAGGGGGCCCCCATAGAAGGGCAGCCACCTTAGTGCCACATGATGGCACACACACAACAGGGCTAGTGTTTGGACCTCCCGGATGTCCAAGCGCTACTCTGTGTCATTTCCGGCGCACCAGTGGGCGGGTGGGGCAGGTATATCTACTTCCCCCACCCAGCTGGTGATCCTTTTCGCGCCGAGGATCACTCCATCTAGACGTGTCGCTGGTCGGGCAGGAGCTGCTGGAAGACAGTGAGCCGTAAACCCCCCCCCCTCACCTCTCAACTTCGTGGCACCGCCCGGCCATTGCCTGGCTGGTGTATGCCAGGGGGGGGGATGCAGCTCCCCCAGTCCAGTGTTAGGCTCCCTCCGCCCCAGTCGGCGTAGCGCTGATATTCCTGCCTGTTAGGAGCCAGCTGCCTACCGGGAGGAGCAGGTGACAGTATTCGGAGGTGATGCACCTGGGGGGCGGGCAGCCGGTATAAGCGGCGTCTGAACCCCCCCACCCATCTCCTATGTATTAATTCAGTCTGAGAGGGCGGGGCGCTAGTGCGGGGAGCGACCGCGAGGGCGCGGGGAGGGGCCCACGCAAGTAGAACAGGACCCCCTCACCGGCACGAAGGGAGACAGGCTGCAGCCGCCCCAACTTGGGCGGCAACGGTGAGCACAGAAGGCGCAGGGAGGGCGCTGCGGTAGCTTGCGGCCCCTCCCCAGAACGACAGTTGCCTGCCTGCACCCACACCCCAGCAACTAACACGCTGGGGCGGCAACTTATCCTTGCAGGGTGCTCGATGCCGGGGTCCCCGCAGGCGGGTCGCATGGTGCGGGGAGGGTGCCATGGGAGCACGTGAGCCCTCCCCATAAAGGCCAGGTCTGCCCAGTGAGGGAAAAGAGTGAGGCTATATCAATGGCCTTAGCCGCCCATTATTTGATCTCTTTCTTTGATCAAGTGGCAATAATGCTCTATGTAAATTTGGCATAATTATTTTGAGATTGACCATAAGCGGTATTTGAATTCGTTGGACAGACTATGCAATGCTGCCAGGACAGCCTCACAGCTGCCTTTGTCTTCAATTTATTACATCCCCTCCTCATAAAAAGGGGAATAACTTTATCAATGAGTGTAATTTGTCATATATGCTATTCACTGTTGGAAAGTGTGGCAGGATTTCCCCTGTGCCGGTCTGATTGTACTTCAATGAGTGGAGTTGTAGAAGAGTTGCACGGTGCCCGGTGCATCATGACAGACTGGCAATCACAGCTACTGTGCGGCTCCCAAAGTCCAAGGGGAGAAGGAGAGAGATGATGAGCTTATCCACATTGACCAAGGGGATCAGTGTGTTTGCTCCAGATGTTAATAAGCATTGGCACAGCCACTAGGTCTCACCTTTAGGACCTTATAAGTCTGCCCCGCCCCAGCAAATAGCACGCTGGGGCGGCAACAGGTCAGGACGGGGTGCGCGAGGTCGCAGGCCCCAGATAGCGGGCGCAGGGGAGGGTGCCGCGAGAGCACATGGGCCCTCCCCTGTCAGGGCAGGAGCCAGGTCTCCCCCCACCCCAGCAACTGCGCACGCTGGGTTGGCAACTTGTCGAGGCCGGGGCCAGTTTGGGCAAAGTGCAGTATATAACAAATATTACATTGCTCAAGAACGCTGCTCCATTTTCTAAACTCGGAAGGATGGAAGCCCAAACCTGCTTTTCCAGGATGTTAACTCTGTTGACAGGAAAAGAAACAATGCAAGCGGAAATGTAGAAAACCAGTGGTTCACAATTTGCAAATCAATCCGGATGTAGGAGTGTGACACAACTGTGACTTATGTGACTTGCTCTGTATTTAATACTTTTGAGCCTTTCTTTCGAGACTTTTACATCAGCTTCAGCCATATTGCCCAATTATGACCAGAACATACACAATGCAGGCGGCTGTAAATAATATCAGATGAGTTGCTAAACTGTTTCTCATGGCGGGCATATGTATAGTGTGCCTGGCATAAGGACTTTGGCAAGTGGACTGTGTGATGGCTGGTTGGCCCAGGGTCACACAGTGCACAACAGATACATGCCGGGATTTTGCAGGTGGAAAGTGTGAGAGGCGCGGCAGGGTGTCCTCACCCCAACACTCGTGACCCGGACCTGGTTTCCTCTCTCCTCTGCACGCTCCCTGTGCAGGGCGGTGCTGGGGGAGGTTGGCCGGTGGGCAGGAGAGGACAGTGCGTGGGGGGCAGGCAGGGGCCAGGCTTTGCACCCAGTGCCTCGGCAGTCAGTGCAATGCCCAGCAGCGCGGACTGGGAGTCAGCTGGATCGCGCACTCCTTTCCCCTGCGGAGTCGGATCTCAGCATGGGACCCGGGCCCCCGGCTTGCACCGCCCGCAGTTGGCGGTGAGATGCTGACTCAGACAGTGCTGAGTCTGAGTCGATCTAGGCTAGGGGCTGTGGGGCGTCATTGGGGATGGCCTGCGACCGCGCGTAATGCGGTGTAGGCGCCTGCCTGGAAAGGGGTGAGCATGTGTTGAGAGACCCACTACTTGCAATGTTGCACCTGAGCTCGGCGGTGGCCCCAATGTTATGGTAAGTCCAGGGCACATTAGGTCGGTGCTGCGTGGTTTTTGAGGTGGGTTGGCCCTATTGGTCATGCCCGGGTCGTTTTAGGGACTGCGGACGCCTCTCAACTGTTTATCGTTTTGCTGGGCTGCATGGGGGCGAAGGCCTCACTCCTCCATCATTCTATAGGTGGACTAAAATTAAATGGAGCTATGGTTGCGACAGGTTCAGTTACATGAATTCACAAAATATGATGGGCTGCATCAGCTGCCTATTCCCCGTGCAGATTTAAGCTGTCTTTATGCACAATATGATCACAAAACCCTATCATATTCCCTGTGTCTGGTTGGCTAGTTTAAGATGGCCCTCACATCAGCAATATAGGGAAGTACCTACATGGTTATTGATGACATCCACCAAAGGGTTTCTAATTAACTACAGGGTCCCACAGTGTTGATTTTAGTACAGTTTACTGTGCGTAAGTGTGTTTGAGTAGCCTAAGGCATGGCACATGCATCACAGCCTCTTTAGCATATGCACACATTTGGTTAAATCCGTTATATGACCACTCACAATGCTAATTTAACAGTACGCCTGCTGGGGGCATTACTTCGTAGTTGTCCTGGTTGGTCCTTCTTAATTATAATGGTGATTATTAGATTGTATTCCTGCTACGTTGTGGTAGCTTGCATTAATCCTATTCACAACTGCAGCGGGCTGGTCGCATTGCAGGTTGTTTCTTTCTGCCTGGTACCACAGTGAGGCAGTCGGACAGCATCGGCAGAGCAGTGGCGCCTGGCGCCAGCTAGGGTGGGGTGACGGGAGCAGCCTGTTGGTGTGGGCTATATCAGGGCGCCCACCCGGACAGCGGCTCTTGCCTCTTGGGGGGGGGCGCGTCACCTGGGCTGGTAAGCTGGACATGCACTAGCTGGACGGAAGCCAAGTAGGGTTGGGCTGGGTTAGTGCCTCGCTGGGGAACCAGGTTCGAGTCGCAGCAGGAACGCCCAACATCCTGTGATTCTGGAAAATCACTCAATCTCCCCGTGCATGACAAATGAATGGGTCAGTCTGTATCGCAACTGGTGCTCCAGTGAAGCGCGCTGATAGCTTGTGCAGCATGCGTGCTCTGGAGTAACACTTCGATTAAGTTGTAATGTGGTGGGGTTTTTTGAGACTGTGATGTATGTCAAAGAAACTCAGGATAGAGCTTGCACAGTCTCATCAGTTCAGAATGAAAGCATTGTCAATATTCTTGCGAGTTAGCCAGAGTATTGCTCGTTTACCTTGCGCAATTGCCAACCGGTGGCAGGATCAGTGGTCCTGGCTGGCTGTAGATCCAATGTTACGGGATGAGTTAATTGACAGGTACAATAGCAGAAGAGGCAGGACTATGCGCCACGCAATACCTAGCTCAGACGTCAGCTTATAATTTTGAATCCAATGCCAAGGGAGTGTCTGGTTTTGGACCGAACCAGTAGCACAGCGGGTGGCTTTAATAAGTACTTTTAAGCGTGCAGGTGGCACCTTGGGCCAGTCAAATGGGGACGACTCCTGCAATAGAGGAGCATGCTTGTTAATCAATACCTTGTTTTCAATCTGAAGGGAGGATTAATCTACAGCTGACATGCCCTTGACTAATTATCCGCTGACTTGAAACTGGGTCATGTCCAGCTGGTTTAAGCTGGGTGGGGCGAACCACACAACAGCCTAGGGTTATCATCAACAGTTTGGATGGATTGGGGAGTGATGAATCCTCGGTCTGCTCGCACAGGCAGGCGATTTCTGCGTGGGATCAGTTCCACATGCTACCCTGCATTGGTTTTACTGACTATGGTGATGCAGTGGAAAGTCTTGCATGCATGTGCCGAGAGATGGGTCCTTCGCTACCATTCATTATCTTAACCTGGTTAGTAGCAGGCCTAGGAGCGGCTGCATGACCCCCCTGGTTCTGGAGAAGGATTATTGGCTGGCAAGCTTTTCCAGAGGTTTGTAGCAAGCTCGCACATGTTGTTGTTTCCACAGAGTTGGGGGCAGGTTAGCATACCTCATCTTGTTTCTGCGGGTTTGATGTGTCTTTCGGGTCATTATGACCAAGTAGAGCCAGTATCGCTTTGTATATCTGGGCATAAAGGAGTGCCAGGCAAGAATCCAGGGGACTATAGAGCAAGTGTTCCCTGTTCTGAGCATAGTATATGCAGGCGTGAGTGACATTAAATAGCCGCCAGTTCAGGCATGGCTCCCAGCAGGTTCTCCTAGCCTTTCAGCCCCTGAGGTCGATAATATGACTACCATTAAGTCAAGTATCAACAGACATCTGTTATTCAGAGCCAAGAGACCTTTCAGGGTGACGGCGCGCGCAAATACGCGTCATGATTGGCACATACAAACAGGTTTCTAGGAAAAGCCACAGGTTCATGCTTCATTGGGAGAGAGTCAGGGATCTGAAGGGCCAGTTTCGGCAGCATGTGTACCATAAATTGGTTAAAACAATAAGTCTGGTACTGCAAAGGCAGATATTAGTCCCCCCCTCCCACCTCAAGTTCACCCAGACTCCGATTAAAGGAATACATTTTACTTTCAACAGGCCTGAGCAAACAAATGTAACGCATTAAGTCGCAGCTTTAACCAGCTGATATCAGTGAGAGTTCAGGGGCGAAGGGCTTGTACCTCCAGGCAACAGGGTCCCACTTCAGGAGCAGGGAAAAGCAGAGGTTGTGGCAGGGTAATATACCTCAAAGGTGTATCTGTGGGTTTAATGCATGTGTATCCCTGGGCTTATGGCTGGGTTGAGCCATTCTCACTTAGAGGTATGTCTATGTTAATATTTGGGCTTATAAAAGTTCTCATGACCAATGCGGTTTATTGTATCTTCCCATGGTGAATAGACACAAGTTAGGTAATTCATCGCTTACAACGTAGCACATTAAGGCAGCGGTGTATAAGTCCAAGTGGCAACTGGGAGATTTCCATCAGTAACGCCAGCAGCTGCTCACATGGTTAGCAGTAAGCAGCCTGGGAAGTCTGGGGGCAAACCCCGCAGATAAACTGAACAGGCAAAATTACTGGGAGAAAGGAGGGATTCACTGCAAGCACACAAGGACTCCCTTGCTCAAGGTCACATATTGATAGCTCACAGGATAGTTGCACCTTGACACAGCATAGTAGGATAGTCTCCAAGGTTGAACAGGCTATTGGGTATGACACACTTCACATGAACAAGAGCCTCCATAAGGATATAATGCTGAAAACACGGGCCGGGGTACGTTTGGCAAACATCCTCTTCACCAAGCTGCAGAGCGGCATGTTGTTGCCAGTTGTCTTTGAGTCAGGCAAGTGCAGTAAGGGAGCTGGATTAAGTAACGAGGTTACTTACAGGGAGGCATATGGGATCCAACGGACCCACATAAGGTGTAGTGAAAGTTGACTAGAAGGAAGCTGAACCAAGCTTTGATCCTGTTGAGGGCAATCATTTCCGGGGAAAACTAAGTGAGCTAGGTCTATTGCTGATTCAAGCAATTAGGGTCACAAATGGTTAACAGGTAGGGTGCATCTAAGATCGGACTGCAGTTAAGCAAGTCTGGTGGGCGGCGTAAGCTGTCACTCCAAGAAAGGGTGTGGTGTCGGCAATAGTGGGCACAATACATACATTCCCTCAACCAGATTTGATACCATTAATGTGTTTGCCTTGGGTTCAGCGATC
Source organism: Calotriton arnoldi (assembly GCA_963921515.1). Taxonomy (NCBI): domain Eukaryota; kingdom Metazoa; phylum Chordata; class Amphibia; order Caudata; family Salamandridae; genus Calotriton; species Calotriton arnoldi. The sequence continues at coordinate 41,340 of CAWUFW010024338.1, read as the reverse complement.
AATAAGGGCGTTGCAAATGTCTAGTCAAACTCAGCAAAGTATTGCACCCTGGAACTGAAGGTAGGTTACAGGCTGCTCCAGTTAAGCAAAAAATCCCCAGCCCTGCTAACCTTAGTAGCTAGGCTGTATGGGGAAGTGTCAGCTGACAAGGGTGCTGCTGTCCCAAAGATGGGGGAAACAAGGGGTAAAAGCATTAATAGGCTACAATGTAATAGGAATACTGGGCATGTCCATTCGTTGAGGGGAATTCAAATTTGGAAGGAGCAGGTAAACTTCCACTGCTGGTGCAATACACGGTTATCAGGGTGAACCCCCAAAGTTTGGGAATAAGCAAGTATGGGGGTAAAACAAGGGTGTAGTCTTCAGGGCTGAGGTGCGTTGGAGCACCATGTGTTAATATGTGAGCAGTATGACTTCTGAGCAAACTAAGTGCAATCTGGCGAAGCACCAGGTGCTAATATGTGTGCAGTGTGATTTATGAACAAACTAGGTGCAACCTTGCGTGGAACCTATAAAATTGTGTGTAGGTTTGTTGGCTACTACTTGGGTGGGGACTACAGCATGGTGACCCAGCATCTGTCACAAGTCTCCCCCTGTCCCCGCCCGATGACCCTCCGCAGGGGTCCATATTTCTCTGGGTACCGCACATGGTCACCAGTGAACCTCCAAAGGTGTACTTGCCAAGCAGGGCGGTAACCAAGGGCTTGGTCAACCCCCCATATGGAACTGAACATAATGGTACACAGTGAACAATGGAGTATACCCGCAGAAGCCTTGTCAAGAGGAGAGCAGAAGTTTTAATTTCTATGGTAATATCTCTGGCCAACGCTGTACTCCCATACAACAGAGGTCAGCGGATAGCGAGAGGGGTATTGTGTTGGCCACAATTAATAACTTAACAATTATACTGAGGGCCTTGGAGGCGAACTCCATTATGTTTACCGCAAATCTTATACCAGGGACGGGGCGGTAATGGGTAAACACATGACTCACAACACCTAACAAGAAGGCCCTTAATGACACAAAGGGCACTATAGGGATTTCTTCCTGAAAAGTGGTTAAAGTAGAGATCAGTTGTCGCAACCCCGGGATGGCCATTGAACATGCCCATGGGGGTAAATAAAGCTGTGGTTAAAACAGAGAAAAGTAGTTCCCAAGTTAAGTGGAGGCCGCCGAACTTGCCTACGTAAGGGTAAATATGCCATTCACAAGCCCACCAAGCAGGAGGGCTTGGTTCAACTCTAATTCAAAATCATATAAAATCTGAAGGGCTCGGTGAATTAGGCATGGTCTCTTTTAGTCCTACATCACAAGTTTTCCCCGATAGGGCCGGGAAACACCTGCAGAGGTAGATGTGAATTGTCCAGCCAAAAGGACTGGTAACCCTGTCAGAGGTAAATGGGAATTGTCCGGGTCTAGAGAGGCCGTTGAAATTTCTCGCAGGAGGGTAAATAGCGCCATGCGCCAAATTCAAGGAACAGAGGGGTTCCTGGCTTTATCAGACTCGGCTCTTGCATGCCAAGACCACAGGAGGTTTTGAGGTGGATGGGTCCATTTGTCTAGTAAGGGAATGGACCTGTTTTGTTGGACCTGGGTGATGCCCTAGAATAAGCAGGGTGTAAGTAAGAATGCCTGCCTTGGTGGGGGGCCCTGGGTATGACGGGTGATACACCCAGAGCTGTGGCGGAGTTACAGGGCGATCCAGAGGCTGAATGGTACATAGGGGTACCCTCTGCAGGACCAGAAGAAGGGTGCAAAGGCCAAATAACCCCAGGAAGTCCTTACAGCAGGACCCTAGAGGAACGACGGCACCCCGTTAGTCCTTTGGGCAGTTGTAAACCTGAGCAACCGGGGGCTTGCCTGGATACGCTCCGCCCCCTTATGGGGCGTGAGTAAATGAGTGGACTGGTGGTCCACAGGATGTAAGGGGTAATCCCCCAAAATGGTTAGCACCGATTGGTTATGCCACAGTGCAATTTGGCTCATCAGGTGGGCAGGAAGCATAGGGGCTGCCTGCCCTTGGATCGCCCGTAAGGTGACCTACCATGTTGGCATATTTCTTATGCAAAATAAACCTGCAGCAATGTTTTCTCCAACAACCAATGTGCCTTGTGTGTTCTTTATTATGGTTTTGCTGTGTTTGCGGGTTGGGTGTGTTGCCGATATTGGCACTCTATGAGGCTGCCCGCGGCCCACACAGGGGGATCCCATAGGAGGGTGGCCACCTTAGTGCCACATGATGGCACAAACACAACAAGGCTAGTGTTTGGACCTCCCGGATGTCCAAGCACTACTCTGTGTCATTTCCAGCACGCCAGTGGGCGGATGGGCATGTATATCTACCTCCCCCGCCCAGCTGGCGTTCCTTTTCGTGCCGAGGATCACGCCGTCTCCCTCCCTACCGCTTACCCGGCGTGTCCGCTGGAAGGATGACTAGGGTAGGAAGGATGCTAACTTGTTATTTTGTGTTGCAGGCGGAGTTATAGGGTGATCCAAAGGCTGAATGGCACATAGGGGTACCCTCTGTAGGACCAGAAGAAAGGTGCAAAGGCCAAATAGTCCCAGGAAGTCCTTACGGCAGGACCCTGGAGGAATGACGGTACCCCGTTAGTCCTTTGGGCGGTTGTAAACCTGAGCAACCGGGGGCTTGCCTGGATAAGCTCTGCCCCCTCATGGGGCGTGAGTAAATGGGTGGACTGGTGGTCCACAGGATGTAAGGGGTAATCCCTCAAAATGGTTAGCAGCGATTGGTTATGCCATGGTGCAATTTGGCTCATCAGGTGGGCAGGCAGCATAGGGGCTGCCTGCCCTTGGATCGCCCGTACGTTGACCCACCATGTTGGCATATTTCTTATGCAAAATAAACCTGCAGCAATGTTTTCTCCAACAACCAATGTGTCTTGTGTGTTCTTTATTATGGTATTGCTGTGTTTGCGGGTTGGGTGTGTTGCCGATATTGGCACTATAAAACTTGCACGTTTCCTGCTGTCTTGGAGTGTGGTCCTTGTTCTTCCCGGGGACTTGGGAGGTTGCGCTTAGAATACATTTCGGCAAGGCCTGCTGAGGACATTGCACCATCACCTTAAATTTTACAAAAAGCGCCAGAGAACGCCCACAGGAGGACTGACTTGGAGGATATATATATATATATATATGAATATATATGACAGAGCTACGAAAGCCATTTTACCGACGGCATTTAGAACGAAGTATTACAACAACGCTGGCATTACCCCACCGTTTATTTTAATGGCATAACTTATAACGTAAAACAGTTATAACGAATGGCATTTCTACGCATTTGTTTATGCTGAATACCATTACGACTAATGTTAATTAAATGGACATATCAAGGCAAAGCAACATGGTGATTTTCCATATAAAAAGGACAAACCACTGTGCTTGGTAGAAGTTTAGGCACTTAAACGATGTATCCGCTGTAATTTAATGTTGATTTTTAACAAAGATCACCATGTGAACGCTTGTTCTAAACGCATAAATGCAGTAAGGGGGGAAATCTAGTAGTCCTACCTTTCTGTCTAGCGATGTGGTAGAAGGCTTCCCAAAGGAAAATGGCACTCTTTGAATGCTGATAATGGCAGCTAAAAAACAAAAACAACAACTTTCTGTCACAAGTGAATCACATTTGAAAAAAGCACTCCAAATCATATTTTATTTAAAAAGAATTGGTAATCTTTATGAAAATATATAAAGGTAGCCACCCACTATTTTGTGATCAGTTGCTGTCTGCTACTGATGAGCACCAGACGCTTCTGAGACGTCCATTGTGGAAAACTGTTGCAGAAGGAATCATTGCCACCTACTGGTTTTGTAAGTACACCAACCACAAACATAAGCATTAACTCCTAATTAATACATCAAAAAATTCAATTAAAAAATATAATCATTTTGTTGCAGTCTCCTTGCTGGTCACGCCTCTACCTTTATTGTTGTTTGCAAGGATTAAGAAATTACTTAATAGTAACCCTGGGCGGAGCTGGCGTAGTAGCACTCCACGGAATTTCACAGATTTACTAGAAAACTATTTGAAATTCAGCAGATTTCCGTGGCTGGTGGAGTCACTTATTGCCCCCCCTGACCCCCCACCCCTCCCGGCTAACACCCAGACCCCCTGTCCCTTCGCTAAACCCCGCCCCCACTGTTAAACCCCCCACCCACACTCCCTCCTGCGTAGTAGACTAGTGCCTGCAGTGCTGAGCGGAGTAAGAGACTAACCATTCTCCTCCAGTCCCACGGTGTCCTGACTCCTGCCTGCTCTGCTCCTGCTGCTGTGGCTCGCTCCACTCGCCTTGCTCTGCTCGGCTGCTACGGTTCAATTAATTACCAGGAAGAATAATGGTCTTTATCAGATCAAAAGGAAGAAACTGAGCGATTTTCTTGACTGAACGCAAGGCAAAGAAGGAAGCCGAAGTAACTCTATTCACTTGTGCTTTGTAAGATAATCAGTTGTGTATCAAGACACCCAGATTTTTTTCCTTCTGGATTGGCGATGGTAAAGTGCTGAGTTCCTCAGGCCACCAGTCCGGTGTCCAGAATGTTGGATTGTTGCCGAACAGAATAACTTTGGTCTTTGATGAGGTAAGTTTTAGGCAGTTTTGATCCATCCACCTGCCCACTGCACTCATACAGTTACAAAAGGTCTTATCCACCTCTGCGCTCTTATCCACTAGGGAAAGCACTATTTGGGTGTTGTCAGTTTAAAAGACTAATGACATCTCAAAGGATTTGATTAATGATGCCAAGGGGGTAACGTACAAATTGAACAGCGTTGGGCTCAGAGATGAGCCCTGAGAAACCCGACAAGGCAGTGTTAAGGGTTCCGATATGAAGCCCTTATAGGAGACTGATTGAATCTGGTAAGTCAGGAATGATCTCAAAAGATTGAGAGCAACAACCTGGATCCCTAGGCTCTGTAACCGAGAGATCAGAAGGTCATGATTGACTATCAAAGGCCGCAGATAGATCTAACAGGATTTGGGTGGCATTAACCCCCTTATCCACTGCTGCCATGACCTCTTCTTTTGCAACCATAAGCTCTGACTCCGTACTGAAGCCCTCTCTGAAGCCACATTGTGAGTCATCTAAAAGGCCGTTAACTTCCACAAAAGCAGCAAGCTGTGAGTTTATTATTCTCTCAACCAGTTTTGCTGGGAATGGGAGTCTTGAAATAGGGCGATAGTTGTTAAGATCCTGCTCATCCAGAGATGGTTTCTTCAGCAGTGGAAGCACTGAAGCGCCCTTCCACTGTTTTGGGAATACACCCGAATTAAACATGGCATTAAATATGCTTGTCAGGTGTGGGGGCTACTACCTCTGGAACTGAATGAAACATGCTGGGTGGACAGGGGTCTAATGGTGATCCTGACTTTAATTTAGAACTAGCCAGTGAAACTTGATCCACTGTTGCTGGAGCAAACTCCCTGAGGGTTGCCTCGTCAGGGAGTCCTGCCATGATTAAATCTTTGTTCATACCTGTAAATCCGCTGCTATAGAATTTATTAAAGATGGCTTCCACTTTCTGTTGAAAGAAACATGCCAGTTCATCGCAGAAGACCTGACTGCCATCCACTGAGTTGTGGGTCGCTGGAGTTGAGAGTTTGGTAACAGCCTGAAAAAGTGCCTTTGTTGAGGTTGTAGCTGATTTTATCTGTTCAGAAAAATAAGCTGATTTTACCTCTAAAAGGAGCTTTTTGTATTGTCCAATACAGGAGTTATATGGCTCTTTTTCCAGGGTATTGTTATAGTCTCTCCTCCAGACTCTCTCTTGCCTACTGCAGCTTTGTTTTTCTGCCCTGAGAGTGTCATTGAATCACGGTGCTGTAATCTTGCATCTTGTAATTATTTTAATTTTGATAGGGGCTACTTTATTAACTGCCCTATTAATCCAGTCTGTGAAATTTTCCAGCCAGAAGACAATATCAGATGTGTCTTCTGGCTGAGAATTCCTCGGAGTAGTACTCAGCTCTGGGGCTTGAATCCTATGCCATGCATGTGAGACAAGCATTTTTTTTACCGCCTTTCTGATCTTTACATTTTTTGGATGCATTATATCCCAGAGGACTGCCTTATGGTCTGTCCAAGTGAGCAGGAGCATGGAGGGACAGGAGAGAAATGAATTATTAGAGAAGATTCCCTCTAGGGTATGCCCTGCCTTGTGCGTCGGACCAACTACACGCTGGGTGAAACTGAGATAGGTCATGGTATCTATAAGCAAGTCTGTATCCGGGTCTGCTTTGCTTTCAAGATGAAAGTTAAAGTCTCCTAATATTGTAAAGTCGGATTCAACAGCAGAGTCTTCCAGCAGTAATTCTAAGAACTTGATTAATAAGGCACTCAGTATATGAGAATTACAATTACACATTATCTATAAATGCCACTTTTTCCACATGGGGGAAGTAAACTGTCCAGAGTCGTACTTACAAAGGGAACAGTACTGCTTCTCACAACAGTAAAAGACAGTGCCGTCATTGTGAGTATTAAGTAATAATTACCCCCCCCCAAAAAAAACATGTAGTGCGTTTTCTTTAAAAAAGATGAACAATATTAGACCAGTTGTGTTTAGTAACTAAGGTTTTTTTCCCAAATCTTACTATGTTCAAAGCAGCCCTCCAGGGATGTTTTTCCAGTGCATTTGGATGTAAATTACCCACTCTAACACCATGGGTACTTAACTGAGAACAGGTGCTGGACAGTGGTGGGGGGCATACATTACTATTCTAACTCCACTGAAAGCAAAACACAGGGCAAATGCTGGACCATGGCAGGGGGCATAAATTACTATTCTAAGTAGTAGCATACAGCTGGTCACCCACCAGATTACAAGTTCTCTCATTGTCTAGCGGGTGGTCCTTTGGTCCACGGTCCACGGTTGTGCCTTTGAAAATGGCACCGCAATGGGAACGCCAAAGCCCGGTCCTGCATGGCATGGACTCTGCAGTCCATGCTGTGCAGGTAAGGAGGTGCATGCCCACAAGGGGGAACAACATGTGCCGCCCTACATGCATCTCCATGGCCTGAGGCACCAGGAGGCCCTGTAGGACCTTCTCAGTTCCTTCACCGCCAGTATTTTCATGGCGGGCTCACCGCCAAGAAAAGGCTGGCAGTGAGGAAACTCGTAATAGGCTTGGCAGTGCCGCAACGGCACCACCACCATATTACTGCCTCACATAATTGCAACACTGCCGGAGAATAGCGGTTCCCTAGTGTTTGCAGCGGGCCTGCGGCGGTGCGACCGCCAAACCCAGAATAAGGCAGACGGACCGCACGTGCGGTGGTAGCCACCACGTCACCACGGGTTTTGCGGTCCTATGGACCACCAAACTCATAATCTCCCCTTTAATAATCAGAGCACCACATTCATACAATGCAGAGTTACTTGTTATACCTCTAGACGGACTCTGTATTCCATAGAAGCATTGTTGGCTAATGTTCCTCACATCACATGATCCCCTCTAGGACGTCAGTGTTCTTCCTATCTCACTTATCAACACTGGAATGCTCTACCCATTGATTTATTTTTGGAACCCCACTTTCTTCACTTCCAGAATTGTTTAAAAATGTGGCCCTTCTGATTAAATCTATCCTGTTCTTTCTGTCTTCTATTCATGCTCTTCACAGTGCCAAGACACCAAGCTTGGGTTTCATCCACGCTCCATCAATAAATGTGATTGTCAACATCATGTTGCTTCTGTGAACCAGTACTTGCATGTCTGTGTCTTAATCAGGGTCACATATTAAATGCATTATGTTGGCTGCCTTTTATTCACTGGCAAAATTTTTATTTTTCATATTGAAGTGCAAGAATTCCTGTCAGTTAAATTTTCGTTATGTGCGTTTCTTTTCTTAGTGACTTTGGACTTATTTATTTGTCATGCTCTTGTCTAGGTTATGTTTCCATTTCTTGTAACTTTTCTTTTTGCTGCATCATCTTTATTTTAATACATTGTCAGTTTCATAACACTTTTCTCTGTCTTTAATCCCACTGCTGCAGGTCCTCTTCTGTCCCCTACTAGAGATGCTGCTGCACCACAGCCATTCTTGGCATTACCATCTGAAACTACAGAGGACAACAGACACGTTCCTTTGGTGTGAGGCCACTGCTTCTTCCCTTTGAATACCCTACCATCACCTGTGAAGTTGTGCAGTGCAAGCATTGTAAAGCCTTTCTCAGTGAGTCTCATTGGGAAGTAATCTACCCCCACCCACACCTTTGTAATTCACCTTCAGAAGATCCACCGTCTCTGACAGCTACACTAGACAAACTAGGCTACTTCCTCTGCAGCTGTACCACCAGTCGCACCACCTACTTAACCGGCTAATGCTCCTGGGCATGACACCTCACAGGGATCTAGTGCAGGCATCACAGAGTACCAGCTTTTGTCAGGACATGCCTTCGTAGTGAGCAAATGGCAGCATATGAAGACAACTCCACAAGGGCACAGAATGTCACCACAATTGAGTATCTGTATACTTGCTATTTTCATTTTTTCCAATTTTGTTTCTAATATACCATGATTTTTGGTTTTTATTTCAGTCCACAATTTTCCTGTGCTCTATGTTTTTTTGTTTATTTTTTGCTTGCTCTGTTTTCTTGCACTTTTGTTTTTTAGGTCCAGAGAAATCCTCCTTTTTTATTTTCCACAAAAGATTTTCTAAGAGGCATCATCAATTCGCAAAAGATATTGTAATGCAATTATCCCTTTTTAGGATTGCCATTCAAATAAAGCGATTTTTTTCTTTTCCAGTTTTTCAGCTACTTTTCCATAAACTTTACACTTCTGTGTGTTTTCTATCATAATTTTGAAATTGTTCTACACAAATCTATTTCTCCTTTACAGCTACATCTCTGTCTTTGCTCTATTTGTCTGCCTTTGCTTGAAAATTCTGTGCATATTCAGGTCTTTTTATCTTCTGTACTGTCCTGGGTTTGTCTTTTTTTGGGTACAACCATGGCATTGGCTTTGGGCACGTGTCTGTGTGTGTGCATGCTCACTTGTGTGTGCACACACATGGACATACATGCTGACAAGGGCACCTCTCCGGTGACTCATGCATGCCACCATAATGCTTCACACATCGGCCCTCGAGAAATGTAATGCTTAACTATGCACTCACTTATGGTGTAGCGTTGTAGGCATCTGAAAATACGCTTCAGCACAATGCATACTATTAGTGAGAAAAAGGCTTCTTTATCTCAATACATAAGGCGGAAGGACATCTGCACCTCCGACCTTGGTCTTGCATGCGGCAGGCACCCCCTGAGAGAGATACCACAGCAGATGATGACGACTCCCACACTATGCACAGCCCGATGAAAGACCAACGTATACACACCCCACACCCCGAGTCCTTGCCCGAAGTTATCATGCATGGAATGGCCTTCACACTTACTCCCACATTAACCCAGGCGTACAATCTTTGCACACTAAAATAACTCATTGCTCCGAGCTGTGGCATTTCATCCACAGAACTGGCGCAGGTCAGAACAGTGCCGCTTCAACCAGAGCCACCAACGCAATGGCAGAACATCCCGGGCACATGCAGAACCCCTGTCACGTGGAACTGTACAGTGCGCGTATGCTGCATTTGTTGGGGGCACTGCCACTGGCAGTGTTGCGCATCAGTTACCGTCTGAGCTTCCGTCTTGCGTACGTCACCTGCGTCCAGCCCTGGTTCCACTGTTGATCATGCATATTCGAGTGGCCCATGGATGTCTGCCTATCCAACACAACGGTAGCTGAGCTGGATTATGACTTGTGTGTGCGCCCCCTGTTGGCCCACGACCAGGAGTGTAGCCGTGTTACCCGTTCATGGTATGCCTTGATATTTGGCGTATGTGCTGGCAGTTGGGCATGGGAGATTGCACAAGTCCTCGTGTGCAGTGACCACATCGAAGCGCTCCCCTATTGGGCTGTGTTGCGGATTGGTGAAACGGCGTGGACGGAGCACATCTGTCCGGACCAGTTAATGGATTGGCTCGCCCCCGTGTTCGTTGAGGTCGACAATGATGTACTCTTGGAACTGATTGCCCAGGAAGCTGCGCTCGCATTCATGGAGAAGTAACTACGTTCCTGCAGCAACAACTGCTTGTAACCCAGAGCACAGGTCCCAACACCTTGTTGCATCTTGGAGAAATGGTCACATATCCCCCCACAACAGTGGACATGGCTGCATTCGCCTGGACTCAGAATGCATGTGCGTGCACCTACGCGTGTTGACACACACCTGTGCAAGGTGAGGCAGTCCCATGGGCGGAGCTGCACAGCGTCGCTTGGCAAGGTTCCTAACTCTGACATACTGCTGGAGGGAGTGTACACACATGGCAATGTAGTACTACATGTGACTTTGTTGGACCCTTTCACCTGCTCACTGTCAGCATAGCAGACAGTCTGCGCAGTCCGGTGGTACAGCACTATGCAGATCCCATGGGCTGTGAGTCGTGTCCCCTGACACGGGGCAATGAGCATACGCCAAACATCACATGACTCGTCCAGCAAGGCAAGGTGGGCTGAGACCGCTGCCATCCGTAATGATTGGTGTTCATTTTTGCCTCCCCAGTCCTTGCACCTCTACATTTTCCCATGCTGCCTGTTAGTGTCTGAAGCATTGGCCTGCATGTTGTGGCCCTTGTCTTGCCCGTACTGACACGCACATGCTAATAAAGTCTACGCCACTTCACTAGTGTTCAACTGTGATGAGTGTTGATTAGAATGACAAATCGTGTGCCACAATGAGCATTGTCCGTACACAGGGAGGGACTGACTGACGCATTTCACTTAGGGGTGAGTCCCTATTGCCAGCTCCACCTCTGTGAGCCAGACATTGTGGTTGGGATAGTTGCTGGTAGACCGGTGCTCTTACGTGTCTTCAGCAATGTGAGTATGGTGACCAACTTCTTGCCATGTGGATCAATGTGATCCATCAAAACAGGCTGTGTCCACACAGTTGAGTGTGAGTAGGTATGCGAAGAGATGTTCTGTTGTCACATGTGATGGGGGACACTACTTTAGGCCTGCTACCAAATTAGATATTTTTACACACAGCCCCATTGAATACATGGACGTGGGGCTACGTTGGGGGGTTGCGAGATTGTTGTTCATGGGCATTGAGGCCACAGCTAGTTCACACCTTCACAGTCATCTAATTGGTCATGTGGGTCAGGGTCAAACATGCGCATTGATGTCATTTCCCAGGGTGTACCTTTTTGTGCAATCAATGTCCCTACATTCATCCATACCTTTATACTTGATTGAACATAGACATGACACATCTGTGTGATTTTGAATGTTTAATTCACATTCTGTGGAGTGTCGGAGCTGGAGCAGTACATGGCCATGCAAAGCCCACATTACATGGTTGCCCAGTGGAGAGTCAACCAGAGTCCTTTGGGGAATGACAATTTAATCGGAAGAGGAAGAGTTCAGTCCGCAGCCTGATTGCTGTGTCATTGGTAACCAGTGCAGATACTGCAGTCCATGTCGGGGTCCAGGTGAATGTCGCAGAGTGTTTCGGGGGACAGTGGAAGGTGTTATTCCCGGGCATGATGCAGAGGGCTGAACCAAGCAGGAACAGGCCATATGGCGGGGATGAATGCTACAACCTCCTTTCTCACACAGAGTCATTGCCATCCACATCTTAGTCCTCTGATATGTCTTCTGTGTCAGGTGTGTCAGGTGTGTGTGGTGGTGTTATGGCTGCATCACTGCGTGCCACTGACACATCAGGTGGCGGAGGTGGTATGGTTGCATCACTGTGTGCCACTGACACATCAGGGGGCGGAGATGTGTGTGTCGAAGTTCCTGCAGCAGTCATCTGGGACAGGCTCTGTGGCAGCAATGGCGAGATAAGGTTCTGCAGGGCACGGAAGATCCCAGCTACATCTCGCTGGTGTACAGCCGTGGCAGCCATCCTTCCAGCCTGCATCCGCTCCATGTTCTCCATTGTCCTCCGCATCTGTGCCAACTCTGTGCTGCCATCGCTGGAGCCTGTCTGACTAGACAGTTCTTGCATCCGAGTAATGGCTCCAGCGAGGTCAGCCAGGGATTGTTGTAGAGCATGGAACGGACTGTAGGTGTCCGTTAGGGACTGTAAGTTTTCCCTGATGGGACTCATACACCCACGTATGGCATCAAGTTTGGCTGCCATGAGGTCGAAACCCACCCGCACCTGTTCAGCCAGCCCCCTCTGGCAGTCTGACACACGGCGTTGGAATGCCATGTGTCTTTCCGTGAGGTGCTGGGAGCAAGCTGTGGTGGTGGGTGCTTCCTGCTGTGTGGGCTATGCAAGGGGTGGGGTCACCTCGATGCAGCTGGGCTGCCCTGCTCCTGGAGGTGGGGTGCGGAGGCTGTCCACGAGCCGTTGGAGGGTGTCTGAGCAGATGGCCAGGGGTTCCTCCTCATCATCACTGAAGAGATGTCTGGTCTGCTCTGCAGGAGGTGTTGATTGTCCCTCTGCAATGTAAAGGGGAGATGCAGGTTAACAGTGTGTTCCATGTATGTTGACGCATTGTACATGTTTACATACAGACTGCATGACAATGTACATTGTGACTGTTTTGGTTGAGCTGGCTATTTGATGGGGACAGTGGACATTTCGACTACATGACGGATGTGAGGTTGTACTCGTACATTATCATCTCACAGTTTCCTGCTATGCCAGATGTGATTGGCCAGTTTCTATGCACAAGCGGCACCAGTTGTGTCCTCTGTTCTGTAGTGAAAGTGTTGCACTCTGTACCACATTGTCGTCAATGATGATGTGCTGTGATTGCTATGTGTGTGTGCTGTATTGTGGGAGAGTCAGCCCTGCAGCTCTGATTTAGCGGCCCCTTTGGGGCGGTGTGCCTTTGACTTGTGTGCTTTTGAGGGGCTGAGATGTTGGCGACTTGGGTCATTTGTGCTCTTGGACGGTTTTTGTACTCTTGTGCATTGTTTGTCTGCAGATGTGTTGTTGACGTCAGGGGTTGTATGTGCATGTGGATGTGTCAGAGTGTGACCTGCTCCTTTGAGGATGTGATCCACACTGGGCCACCTCAGTGTCGTGTCGTGCACCATGTCATGTATTTTGACTGCAGCCATGCTATTGGTCATGCAGTGTCACTTGCATTGTCAGTGTGGCTCACAGAGCCGCTGCTTTGCTGGATTCAGCACATGTGCATGGGTAGGTTGTGATATTGGTGATAGGGAGGGGGCCCCTTTGTGCACATAGTGGACGGGGGCCTACTTGGTGTTTCTATGTGTGCTGCAGTGTGCCAAGGGTATCAGGGACATGTTCCACAATCATTGTGGGTGTGCAGTGTGCTACACATAATTGTGCATCTGTGCCATTGTGCCCATCTCCACCCATCCCCCCAGTCCCTGGTCGTTACTCGCCCTGTTGCTGTTGGGTCAGGTCATGTCGGGCTGTGTCCGGACACCCAACTCCTTGCACCGTCTCCACACTGATGACTGTGGCCACCATTTCCTCCAGCTCATCCAGCTCCTCCTGTGGCGCAGGACTCCCACCTCCAGTCGCCGTTGCTGCCTTCCGGTTGGCAGCGAGTTTCTGCTTGGTTTGGCTATTGACATCATGCCAGCGCCTCTTGACCTCCTCCATTGACCTCCTCGACACGTCTTCCTCTTCCTCTTCTCCTTGCCCTTCCCCGACCCCGAGGTTCCTTGCTGGTCATCTGTGGGGCTTGTGGGGTTTGCGTTGTCCTCTGCACTCGGTCCGGGTGCATCGATGGTGCTACGCAGTTTTTTTTTGGTTTTTTTTCTGCTTTTATGGTGCATTTTCCTGCATGACGCGTGGGAATTGCAGGCCTGTCGTTGGTTATCGCAGATTTTTTTATCGCGGTTGGCCACATCGCAAATTTTTTCACGTTTGTGTTTCGCGTTTTTTTGTCGTCACGGTAATTTTATTGCGGTCATTTGACGCGTTGGCGTGAGACTATCGCATGGTACCACTGTGTTGAGAATACAACGTTAACACGGCGTTGTTTTCCCGCGATGTACTGCGATGTGCAAAGTTGCGTTAAGCTAATTTTGCGATGATTATCACACGTTCTTGTGAATATCCCCCTCAGTGTGCTTCAATGTTAGATGTTAATAAAAGCAGTTTGCAGGCAACGTCTCTGCAAAGCTACCTGTCCTTAACACATCACCACATACATTGCAAATTATGTATTACACCAGTTGATATTCCACCTATATGGATGGTGTGAAATGATTCACTCATAAGACCCCCCGAGAACTCAAATTATATAAAAAGTCCAAAAATAAAGTCCAACGTGTTCTGTGATTCTTTATTTCACTCTTCAAACCAGTTCCAAATAAATCTTGTGGTCGTAGCCAACACATGTTTTGTCATTACGGTAAGTACACCTTCAACTTCCTCAGGGCTACAAACAAGTAAAATACACTCAAACAAAGCTCTATTCAGATAAATGAAAACATAATCGCAATCCCACTACCAAAATTGTAGGTGCAGAATAAAGTCCAATCCTAATGTGCCTGTTCATTGTGTCTCCCTTCATCACAAATTAAAACAAGTAGTAGTAGTAGTAAGTAGAATTTATTGTACCAATCAAACGATTACAATAAAAATTTGAATTTCAGCATATAGCGTAAAAATTCTCTAATAATATAACATTTCTGCAATTAAAACTTACAGATCTAATTTACAACAATCAAGTTCAGTACATACACTTCAAAGTATAAGATTCTGTTCGTGGTCCGACTACAACAATAATTTACATACATTAATCGACCATCTACCACTGCATTTTTGATCATCTTTAACTCAGTCTACTCCCTTTTACTAATATGAAAGAAATTGCTAGTGTGCCAGGTGTGCAAAGCGAATATAATCTAGCTTACAACAATCAAGTTCAATACATACACCTCCAAGTATAAAAGGCTGTTTGTGTTCCAACTTCTACAGTAAATTACCTATATTGTTCAACAATCTAACTGCATTTATGACCTTATTTAGCTCAGTCTATTGTTTTTTACTAATATGATAAAGTGCTAATGTGCCAGATGTGCAAAGCGCATACTGTTCATTGCATTTGTGCCACCGGCCCTTTGTTTCTAAAGGAAAGTCCAATGCTCTATTGATAAAATATATGTTGCTTCCCTTAAGTATACAGACAATTATGCAGATAATGCTTTATAGGCCTGATCTAAAAATGTTATCATCATTATTGTTGCACTGCCTTTTCTGAGCTTAAAACTGTTTCTAACAGCATCCGCAGTTGTTCTTATTTTAGCATTTTTAACCAAGGAGCGTAAATATATTTTCCATAAACACAACAGTTTAGGCCAGATAGAAATAATATTATTATTATTATTATTAATTTGGACTTATAGAGAGCATAGCTGCCCGCAGGCTTCCCAGCGCTGAGAGACAGAATGCAGACAGATTAAAATAGATAACTAGAGGTACTGCCTAAACAGCCAGGTTTTTATAGATTTTCGGAATTCTAGTTCCTTGTCCAGGGCACGGCATTCCTTCAGTAAGATGTTCCAAAGTTTAGGGGCAAGGTGGGAGAAGGATCTCCCCCCACACCTCACTTTCTTTGTGGAGTTTGATTTTAGAAGTTTTTCTCCACTCGTTCTAAGGTTTCTAGTTGGGACATATGGTGAAACCAGGTTCCTGATTTTTAAGGGGCCTTTGTTGTGAATAGCACGGTGGGTTATGGTCAATGCCTTAAACTTAATTCTGGCCTCCACCGGGAGCCAATGTAGCTCCTTAAGGCACTTCTTGGCAGATTCCCGAGCTGGGGCCTTACACAGTAGTCTGGCTGCCGCATTCTGGACCACTTGTAGTCTGTTGGTTACATATTTCGGTGCACCTAGAAATAATGAGTTTCCGTAATCTAGGGGGAATGTGACCAGAGAGTGGACCACAGTCTTTCTAAGCTGTATTGGGATACGGTCTAGTATTTTCCGAAGACTTCTGAGTAGTCCAAAACATGTACCAGCCACTTTCTTAGCTTGGGTGTTCATGGAAAGGTCTTTTCTAGCCAGAAGCCTAAGTTTTTAATGTGCTCCTTGGGCGTGGGTGGACTACCCAGACAATCTGGCCAGCTGATGAAAGGTCTAGGGACTGTCCTATTTCCGAGGATCATTAGCTCCGTCTTGTCCCCGTTTAATTTTAGGCAGCTTTTCGTCATCCATTCCATGACTTTTTCCATACACGGTGCTAGCCTATTAGAGTCTCCGTTGGTTCTGGGGTCTAGGGAGATCACCAACTGCGTGTCGTCGGCATAAGATGTCATTGAGACGTCAAAACCGAGGGCGATCTGGGACAGTGGCTCCATATATACATTAAATAGTGTAGGGCTTAGCGAGGAGCCCTGCGGTACCCCACAACTTAATGACATTATTTCTGACACCTTTGAGTTTTCCTGGATTTGGAATGTTCTTCCCTCCAAAAAGGAGGTAAGCCATTTGAGCATAGTGACTTGTACCCCAATGGCAGAGAGTCTGCTTCGCAAGGTGTGGTGGTCCACCGTGTCGAAGGCCGCGTTCAGGTCCAGGAGGAGTAGGGCTGCCGAATTCCCTTTGTCCAATGTCATTCTCGGTTCTTCCACTACTGTCAAAAGAGCGGACTCAGTGCTATGTTGGGCATGGAATCCCATCTGGGTGGGGTGGAGGCAGTGATTAGTTTTGAGATACTCAGATAGGGATTTATTAACGTGTTTTTCTAGGAGCTAACCCACGAACGGCAGCAATGATATAGGGCGGTAATTCCCCAGTTGTGCTGGATCTGCATTGGTTTTTTTAGTAGGGGTTTAATTATGGCATGTTTCCACATAGCAGGGACTATATCCGTCTCCAGGGACTGGTTCATGATCTTGGTTAGCGAGGGAAGGATGACGGATTTAACTGTTTTAAGAACGTACGGTGGAGCATGGTCAGATGGTGAACCGAACTTCACTTTAGCCAACAATAATTCTACCTCCTCTGCTGCTACTGGTGGAAGGTTAGTGATGGACTTTAGTGGAGGGTCTGCCACCTGAATTTTGTCCCCCTTGTAGTGTCTTCATCACTAGCTCTAAAAGCGCTGTATATGCTTGTAATTTTAAAGAGGAAGAATTTGGCTAAATCATTACACCTCTCTTCTGACGCCTCTGTGGGGGATGGATCCTGGGCTCCGGAGGTTAGATCCTTGACTACTGCAAATAGTTCTTTTGAGGAGTTCTGGGCCAGTTTAATTTTCTCCTCAAAGAACTTTGCCTGTGCTTCCTCGATACTATTGTGGTAGCTTTTAATGGCTGATTTATAGTCAGCTTTCAGTTGTGGGTCATAATTTTTCCTTCAGTTCCTTTCCCTTTTTTTTACAGTTTTACTTGAGTGCTAGCAATTGAGGAGTAAACCATCCCTCCACCCTGGCTCTAGTTTTAGCTTTGTGGGTGGCTTTAGGGGCTACTTTGTCTAAGGATTGGGTGATCCAAGTTTCCCACGTTGCATAAGCTTCCTCCACTGTTCCTGGCCAATTAGTGTTGAAGGCATTTGTTTCCTCTAGGGTATTCCTCCACTCCTCGGTGTTGAGCTTAGCCCAGCACCTTTTCTTTGTCTCGTCTTTCCGGGACGTTCCCTGCTGAACGCAACCTTTCTTCCCTATATAGAAAGGAATATATCGATGGTCTGACCAGGGGACTGGTATTGAGGGTCCAAATGTGAGGTTCGAGTCATTCGAGATGACTAGGTCCAGTATATGTCCCTTGGAGTGTGTGGCACCCAATACCAACTGGGAGAGTTGGAAAGCTTCATGATCTGCAAGGAGCCTTTTAACACTAGGGAGGTTCTGGTCTGTGTAAGAGATTTGACTGTGTAGCCACAGAGATAGAAATCTGTGTTGCCTTTAAGAACTGGGTTTCATTTTGCTTCGAACTCCCAGATCGGAATGTAAAACTGTCTAAATCTTATAAATTTCTTTTTTACATGGCCCGCCAAATTTAGACCTAAATATTCTTGACTTTGTGCAGAATAATTGTCAATTACTAAGTCTGTATGGTTATATTTTACTGCTTGTGTCCGATCTAAGGCCCACTGCTTAGTAGTAAACGTATTGTGGATAAGGTTTTTCCGGATGGAACAGTACATTTGCCCCAGTGCCTGTAGGTCAGGCAAGTCATAGACTCCTAGTCCTATCAATATAATGTGCAATTCTGAATCTTTATATAAAGGTCTCCCCAATTCTTGATATATTAGAATTTTTACTGAAGATGCATCGGCCTTAGCACATTCGACAATATAATTCACAGTACTCCTGTAATGCAGTGATACCAAGGACTTTAGACCAAGTTCCAATCTCATAATACAGTGAGGAGTTGCCAATCATTGATGCAATAAAGTATGTACGCACTTCATGAAATGTTTCAAAACTGAAGATGACCTTGTTATTCATTACTGGAGATGTATATAATAAATATGGTACTAGTTTCATATGTAGTGCTTTAAGTGATGGACTAATCGCTTTTTATCTGAACACATTCATGAATCTTAATACCGATCTGGTAATCACTGTTGACTTCGATTTTCTGATGGCCAGATGGCTCGACCAGGATAACTTATTATCGATAGCTCACTCCAAGGTTTTTGTTCTGGTTCACTACTTCGATCAATGTTTCTCCTAATGTCGACCCCTTGGCTTTTGTTTGCTGTCCAAAGATCACAATTTTTGTTTTGGACATATTGGCTATTTGTCCATTTTCCATTTTATAAATGTGCAGTTGATTTAGTTGATGTTGTAGCCCTTTTGGTGTCTGAGACAGGATTACTAGATCATCTGCATATGCCACATATGTTATTTTTGTACCTCCTAACTTTGGAGGAATACCCTGGTTAGACTTTAATGACATATTCAAGTCAGCAATGTACAGGGAGAATAATAACGGAGCAAGGATACTTCCTTGCCTAAGGCCATTTTCGGTGCAAAGTTTAGGTGATAGAGTATTGTTCGTTGTTAGCTTTACCTGAAGCCATGTTTCAGAATATAATTCAATAATAACATTTAAAAGGTTCAGGTTGAAAACAAGTATGACTCAAGCTAGGAGAAGTTAAAAAATATATGAAAGTAATCATTGTATTCCTTTTCCCATTCCAATAAAGTGTATTTATTCTTTTTCCAGTTTTTCAGCTACATTTCCATACAGTTATCACTTTTCTTATTATTATTTCTTTGAAATATTTTTAAATTGTTCTGCACAAATCTGTTTCTAATTTCCAGCTACATTACTGCCTTTGCTTTATTTTTCTGCCTTTGCTTTCAAATTTTGTGCTAATTTATGTTTTTTGTCTTTGACCTTATTCTGCACTTACAATTTTGGTGGTGGGATTGCAAATATGTTTTCATTTATATGAATAGAGCTTTGTTTGAGTGTATTTCATTTGTTTGTAGCCCTGATGAAGTCGAAGGTGTACTTATCGTAATGACAAAACACATGTTGGCTACAACTACAAGATTTATTTGTAAAAGTTACAAAACAGTTTTTGAAAAAAAAAAAAAATATATATATATATATATATATATATATGTATTGTAGGAAACTAGAATAATATGCGATATAGTTGTGAAAGCTTACCATATAATTTTATTACAATGCCTCAAAGATGGTCCTCGGATTCAACAACAATAATTCTTAGCTCAGTCTTGGTAGTGTGGCAAAGGGCAGTCAGGCATTACTGGAGGAACATGTGTTAAGCATTTTACAGTACCATTATGGTGCATAAGCAATTAACATCACTCGAAAGAAATCTGACACAAATTTATAAAAATAGAGTTTATTTTTATAAAAATGTAGACACCAAAATGAACTTTGATTCATACATACAACAGGAATTAAGGGTTTTCAAAGCATTAGAAAATAAATGCATTAAATACTGCAGACATTTAACATTGCAGTCAATGGGAAATTCTGTGAGAGACAACTGTCACTTAGGGTTTGAGTTACTTACCACCCTCGCAGGGTAGAGGTCCTTGGGGCTCAGGACCAAGTTTCCACATTCAGAGTATTTTTACCTTGCTCAGGGAATCTGGGTGCAGAGGCAACTTCTGAGCTGTCAGTGGGCTTTAAACAGGGCTATTAACATAGCAGTCAAAGGAAAAGCTACTAAGTGACAAACGGTCACTTCAGGGTAAAGTTTCTTTCCATCCTCACAAAGTAGGGATCTTTGGGGTCCTAAGACCAAGGTTCAACAGCCAGGGGGCTGAGAAAAAAGGGGGGTCCCAAAATGCATTTTCTCCATGTTAATTTCCATAGGAGACTTTAGACAAATCTACAGCCCGAACTGCTTAACGGAATCACACCAAATTTGGCAAAAAGGTAGCTCTTGGTTCAGAAAGCGTTCTTTTATTCAAATGGTGTAAATCTGTTCAGTAGTTCCTGAAATATACATATAAAAAAAATATGGATATCTGGTGACCGAGGTGGATCCGCGAACCCTACCGAGCACGAGCTGACTTCTGATTGGCTGCCAACACTTTAAACCAGAAAGTGTTGGCAGCCATCTTGTGACTCGGTAGAACAGAGTCAGAAGAAAAAAGGTGAAAAATGAAGAAAAAGGGTCAGGGTAGAAACATCCTGACCCTTAGGCCTGGTCAGGGGGTCCCACAGGGACCCCGAGGGCCAAAAAACCCCTTTTTTTAAAAAAAACATTTCGGCGGGATTCGCGCTGGGTTCGCAAATCCTGCCCACATTTTTTTTTTTAAACGAAGCGCTGGCTCCCGCGCCTTGTTTTAATAAGCCCTCGGGTGGGCCAGGTCCCGCGGGCAATGTGCAAAATATATGTGGGGGCCATGCGGGCCCCCGCTGCCCCGGGGACCACCACCTCCCAGGGGCTTTATTAATTATGCGTGGGGGCAAGTGGCCCTCCCGCAGCCCAAGGGACCACCACCTCCCTGGGGCTTTAATATTTATGGGCGGGGGGCCTCGCAGGCCCTTCCAAGCCCCGGGACCGCCACCTCCCCGGGGCTTTGTTCAATTAAGGGTGAAGGGGACTTGCGGGCCCCCCCAAGCCTTGGGGACTGCCACCTCCCCGGGGCTATTACTAATAATACGTGTGGGGGGCTTGAGCCCCTCCACAGTGCCCCGGGGACAACCACCTCCCCGGGGCACTAATTATTGAAATACGGGGGTCCGTTGTGGCCCCCCGGCCCCGGGGAACACAACGTCCCCGGGGCTATGTTTATGATGGGAGGGGGGCCACGCGTCCCCCCTCCTGGAGCCCTCCTTGGCCCTGGGGACTGCCACCCCCCAGGGCCGGCTCCAGCAATGTCTCGGGGTGCCCACCCCTGGGACATTACAGTTTGCAATGGCAGGGCGGGAGCACGGCTCCCACCATGCAATTGCAAACTTCTGCTTCGCTTCATGGAAGCGAGAGCAGAAACTGCTCTCGCTTCCATGAAGCGAAGCAAATTGCTTTTGGACGAGGGGAGCTGCATGTCAGCAGCTCCCCTTGTCCAAAAGCAATGCCGGCTCCCGCAGGAGGGGGGAAGCCAGCTGAAACCGCGGGGGCATTAGGGCTCCCCAACATGAGGCCAGGCCCCGGGGGATGGGGCCCCGGGGCCAAAAGTGGCCCAGGGAAGGGGTGCCATGTGGCCCCCTCCTTTAAATGTACATTTTTTATTTTTTAAAAAAAAACAAGTGGCCATGCCCCGGGGGATGGGGTCCTCGGGGCCGGCCCCCTTCCCATTTTTTAAAATAATTTTTATTAAAAAATGGGTCAGGCCCTGGCGGATGGGGTCCCCAGGGTCCAAAAAATATTAAGAGAAGGGGGCGACACAGCCCCCCTTCTAAAAAAAAAAGAAAGGAGAAACTGGCATATCTTTAATAAATATGCACGGGGGCACGCAGCCCCCCGCAGCCCAAGGGACTGCCACCTTACCGGGGCTTTATTATTTATGGGTGAGGGGCCTCACAGGCCCCCCCAAGCCCCAGGGACCGCCACCTCCCCGGGGCTTTGTTCAATTATGGGAGGGGGGCCTTGCGGGACCCCCCAGACCCAGAGACCGCCACCTCCCCGGGGCTATTACTAATAATATGTGTGGGGGGCTTGAGCCCCCTCACACTGCCCTGGGGACCACCACCTCCCCGGGGCACTAATTATTGAAATACAGGGGTCCATTGTGGACCCCCGGCCCTGGGGAACACCACCTCCCCTGGGCTATGTTTATGTTGGGTGGGGGGCCACGCGGCCCCCCTACAGGAGCCCTCCTTGGCCCTGGGGACCGCCACCCCCCAGGGCCGGCTCCAGCAATGTCCCGGGAGATAGGGTCCTCGGGGCCGAAATCGGCCTCGGGATGGGGGACGAGTGGCCCCCTTCCTGTATTTTAAAATAATTTTATTAAAAAATGGGTCAGGCCCTGGGGGATGAGGTCCCCAGGGTCCAAAAAATATCAAGAGAAGGGGGGCAACACAGCTCCCCTTCTAAAAAAAAAAAAAAAGAAAGGAGAAACTGGTATCTCACCGGAGGCCCCGTCCCCTCCCTGTACCCTTCTGCAAATGTGCCTCCTGGCGCGATCTGGGTTGGGGGATTAAGTTCCTTTGAATCTTAAGGGTGCTTAGGGGCCAACTACCCCACCAGGTACCTCCAGTAAGCCCCACACAGTGGGATTGCTGAGAGGTAGTCCAAGCCCACGCCCCTTTTTACACCACTCTGCAAACGCGCCTCTTGGCGCAATGCTGGTGGGGCAATGAGGTCCTCTTGTGTCCTGAGGACCTCAGGACTAAAGTAGACTTCATCCCCCGAGCAGCAGTGCGCCAGGAGGCACGTTTGCAGAGTGGTGTAAAAAGGGGGCATGGCCTCGGACCACTCTCAGCAATCCAGCTGTGTGGCGCTTACTAGGGATAACAGGAGGGCTAGTTGGCCCCCAAGGACCCTCAGGAGGCAAGGGGACTTCATACCCCAACCAACAACGCACCAGGAGGCACGTTTCCAGAGTGGTGGAGAAAGGGGGCATGGCCTGTGTCCACCTCTCAGCATTCCCACTATCTGGGGCTTACTGGAGGTATCAGGTAGGCTAGTTGGCCCCTAAGGACCCCCAGCAGCGAAGGGGACTTTAATCCCCATCGAAGAGCACGCCAGGGAGCGCATTTGCAGACTGGTGGTCAAAGGGGGTGTGGCCTGCTATGAGAAGTTACCAATGCTGCTGTGTGGGACTTACTGGAGGTAATAGGAGGGGTAGTTGGCCCCCAAGGTTGTCCTTGGGGGCCAACTACCCCTCCTGTTACCTCCAGTAAATCCCACACAGTGAGATTGCTAAAATGTTTTTGGAGGCCAGGCCCCCTTTCTCTACCACTCTGCAAACACGTCTCCTGGCACACTACGGGTTGGGGGATAAAGTCCACTTTACTACTGAGGGACTTTTTGGGCCAAGAAGCCATCCTGGTACCTCCTGTAAGTCCTACGCAGTGGAATTCCTGAGTGCTGGTTGGAGGCCCAGCCCCCTTTCTCCACCACTCTGCAAACACGACAACCAGTTGAAGAAGCAGTTGTAATGTAATAGCTCTCGCATTTGCAAGAGTTAGAGCTATTGGCGTTGTAAATGTAAGAGTTTTTTACTAATGTTTTTTGGAGTGGAGTGGATGTAGGTTATGTGTAGTGGAATTATGTGGTATGTTGTGCAGTGAAATTATTTGGATAGAAAGTATGTGGTATTTAGTGTATAGGAATTATGTAGAGTGGGATTATCTGTTATGGAGAGTAATTATGTGGTATGGTAGTCTGTGTTGTGGAGTGGTAACCTCAGGTTTAGTCTTCCTTTTTTCCATAGAAGCTAAACTATAAACTCAATGATACAAGAAAAAGAAGGAACCACTGAGGAGCACTTCTGGACCTAGTCAGAGTTATGAGCAGGGCCACTGGAGTTATGAGACTGTTTGACTGCACCGACTTTGGCACAGTTATACATTTTCTGCATTTGCCACATAATCCATCATCTACTGCATAATCTGCAGATTTCAACAAAAAAAACCTTGTTTCTAGCTCAAACGGCTCAAACGTTACCAAAATTGCAGCGACAAGTGTTACAGCGTGGTGGAAGGCCCTCTGCAAACCTGGAACGGTCACCTGTTACTTATTGATAAATGTGGGTGTTAAATTGGTTCTAATGGTGTGCAAGCCACTCTTGCTTCTTTCTGCGCCTCTCTTGCCTTTTACTGCATTTCTGTTGCTTCTTTCTGCACCTTTCATTCTTTTTCTGCTTTTGTCTTGCCTCTTTCTGCACATCTCTTCCACTTTCTGTATCTCTCTTGCCTCTTGCTGCACCTCTGTTGCCTCTTTCTGCACCTCACTTGCTTCTTTCTGCACCCCTCTTGCCTCTTTCTGCACCCTTCATCCCTCTTTCTGCACCTCTCTTGCCTCTTTCTGCACCACTGTTCCCTCTTTCTGCACCTCTCCTGCCTGTTTCTGCACCTCTCATGCCTCTTTCTGCACTTCTCTTACCTCTTTCTGCACCTCTGTTGCTTCTTTCTGCAACTCTCTTGTCTTTTTCTGCACCTCTCTTGCCTTCTTCTGCACCTCTGTTGCTTCTTTCTGCACTTTTCTTGCCTATTTCTGCACCTCTCTTGCTTCTTTCTGCACCCCTCTTGCCTCTTTCTGCACCCTTCTTCCCTCTTTGTGCAACTCTCTTGCCTCTTTCTGCACCTATTTTTCCTTTTTCTATACCCCTCTTGCCTCTTTGTGCACCTGTATTCCTTCTTTCTGCACTTCTTTTGTTTCTTTCTGCACCTCTCTTGCTTCTTTCTGCACCCTCATGCCTCTTTCTGCACCCTTCTTCCCTCTTTCTGCACCTCTTTTGCCTCTTTCTGCACCCCTGTTCCCTCTTTCTGCACCACTCCTGCCTGTTTCTGCACCTCTGTTGCTTCTTTCTGTACTTCTCTTGCTTCTTTCTGCACCTCTTTTGCGTTTTACAGCTTCCCTGTTGCCTCTTTCTGCACTCATCTTCCCTCTTTCAGCACCTCTCTTGTCTCTTTGTGCACCCCTCTTGCCTCTTTCTACACCTCTGTTGCTTCTTTCAGCAATTCTGCACTTCTCTTGCCTGTTTCTGCACCTCTCTTGCCTCATTCTGCACTTCTCTTACCTCTTTCTGCACCTCACTTGCTTCTTTCTGCACCCCTCTTTGCTCTTTCAGTACCTCTCTTGCCTCTTTCTGCAACCCTGTTCCTCTTTCTGCACCTCTCCTGCCTGTTTCTGCACCTCTCTTGCCTCTTTCTGCACTTCTCTTGCCTCTTTCAGCACCTCTGTTGTTTCTTTCTGCACTTCTTTTGCTTCCTTCTTCCCTCTGTGCGCACCTCTCTTGCCTCTTTCTGCACCTCTCTTGCCTCTTTCTGCAGTTCTCTTACCTCTTTCTGCACCTCTTTTGCTTCTTTCTGCACGTCTATTGCCTCTTTCTGCACCCCTCTTGCCTCTGTCTGCACCCCTGTTCCCTCTTTCTGCACCTCTTTTGCCTATTTCTGCAACTCTCTTGCCTCTTTCTGCAGTTCTCTTGCCTCCTTCTTCACCTCTGTTGCTTCTTTCTGCACTTCTCTTGCCTCTTTCTGTACCCTTCTTGCCTCTTTCTGCACCTCTGTTGCTTCATTCTGTACTTCTCTTGCTTCTTTCTGCACACCTCTTGCTTCTTTCTGCACCCCTCTTCCTGTACATCTCTTGCCTCTTTCTGCACCTCTCTTGCCTCTTTCTACACTTCTCTTACCTCTTTCTGTACCCCTGTTCCCTCTTTCTGCAACTCTGCCTCTTGTTGCATCCCTGTTCCCTCTTTCGGCACCTCTCCTGCCTGTTTCTGTACCTCTGATGCCTCTTTCTGTACTTTTCTTGCCTCTTTATGCACTTCTGTTGCTTCTTTCTGTACTTCTCTTACCTCTTTCTGCACCCCTCTTACTTCTTTTTGCACCTCTCTTGCTTCTTTCTGCACCCCTCTTGCCTCTTTCTGCACCCTTCTTCCCTCGTTGTGCACCTCTCTTGCCTCTTTCTGCAGTTCTCTTGCCTCTTTCTGCACATCTCTTGCCTCTTTCTGCACCTCCGTTGCTTCTTTCTCCACTTCTGTTGCCTCTTTCTGCATCCCTCCTGCCTCTTTCTGTACCCCTCTTGCCTCTTTCTGCACCTCTGTTGGTTCTTTCTGCACTGCTCTTGCTACTTTCTAAACATCTCTTGCAAATTTCTGCACCCCTCTTGCCTCTTTCTGCCCTGCTCTTGCCTCTTTCTGCACCCCTCTTGCCTCTTTCTGCACCTCCATTGGTTCTTTCTGCACTTCTTTTGTTTCTTTCTGCACCTCTCTTGCCTCTTTCTGCACCACCTTCCCTCATTCTGCACCTCTGTTGCTTCTTTCTATACTTCTCTTGCTTCCTTCTGCACCTCTCTTGCTTCTTTCTGCACCCCTCATACCTCATTCTGCACCCCTCTTCCCTCTTTCTGCACCCCTATTGCCTCTCTGTGCACCTCTGTTCCTTCTTTCTGCACTTCTTTTGTTTCTTTCTGCACCTCTCTTGCTTCTTTCTGCACCCCTTTTATCTCTTTCTCCACCCCTCTTACCCCTTTCTGCATCTCTATTGCTTCTTTCTGCACTTCTCTTGTCTCTTTCTCCTCCCCTCTTCCCTCTTTCTGCACCTCTGTTGCTTCTTTCTGCACCTCTCTTGCTTCTTTCTGCATCTCTCTTGTTTCTGCCTGCACCCCTGTTCCCTCTTTCTGCACCTATTGTGCCTGTTTCTGCAACATTCTTGCCTCTTCCTGCACCTATTTCGCCTGTTTCTGCAACACTCTTACCTCTTTCTGCAGTTGTCTTGCCTCTTTCTGCACCCACTTCCCTCATTCTGGACCTCTGTTGCTTCTTTCTGTACTTCTCTTGCTTCTTTCTGCACCTCTCTTGCTTCTTTCTGCACCCCTCATGCCTCTTTCTGCACCCCTCTTCCCTCTTTCTGCACCCCTATTGCCTCTCTGTTCCTTCTTTCTGCACTTCTTTTTTTTCTTTCTGCACCTCTCTTGCTTCTTTCTGCACCCCTTTTGTCTCTTTCTCTACCCCTCTTACCCCTTTCTGCATCTCTATTGCTTCTTTCTGCACTTCTCTTGTCTCTTTCTCTACCCCTCTTCCCTCTTTCTGCACCTCTGTTGCTTCTTTCTGTACCTCTCTTGCTTCTTTCTGCACCCCTCGTGCCTCTTTCACACCCCTCTTTCCTCTTTCTGCACCCCTTTTGCCTCTTTCTGTTCTCTTGCTTCTTTCTGCAGCTCTGTTCCTTCTTTCTGCACTTCTTTTGATTCTTTCTGCCGCTCTCTTGCTTCTTTCTGTACCCCCTTGCCTCTTTCTCTACCCCTCTTCCCTCTTTCTGCACCTCTGTTGCCTCTTTCTGCACCTCTGTTCCTTCTTTCTGCACTTCTTTTGTTTCTTTCTGCACATCTTTTGCTTCTTTCTGTACCCCTCGTGCCTCTTTCTGCACCCCTCTTCCCTCTTTTTGCACCTCTCTTGCCTCTTTCTGCACCTCTCTTCCCTCTTTCTGTACCCCTCTGCCTCTTTCTGCACCTCTGTTCCTACTTTCTGCACTTCTTTTGTTTCTTTCTGCACCTTTCTTGCTTCTTTATGTACCCCTCGTGCTTCTTTATGCATTCTTCTTCCCTCTTTCGTCACACCTCTTGCCTCTTTCTGAAGCTCTGTTGCTTCTTTCTGCATTTTTCTTGCTTCTTTCTGCACCTCTCTGGCTTCTTTCTGCACGCCTCACGCCTCTTTCTGCACCCCTCTTCCCTCTTTCTGCACCCCTCCTGCCTCTTTCTGCACCCCTGTTCCTTCTTTCTGCAATTCTTTTGTTCCTTTCTGCACCTCTCTTGCTTCTTTCTGCACCCCTCATGCCTCTTTCTCCACCCTTCTTCCCCCTTTCTGCATCTCTGGTGCTTCTTTCTACACTTCTCTTGCCTCTCTCTACACCCCTCTTCCCTCTTTCTGTACCTCTGTTGCTTCTTTCTGCACTTCTCTTGCTTCTTTCTGCACCTCTCTTGCCTCTTTCTGCACCCCTCTTGCCTCGCTCTGCACCTCTGTTCCTTCTTTCTGCACTTCTCTTGTTTCTTTCTGCACCTCTCTTGCTTCTTTCTGCACCCCTCTTGTATCTTTCTCCACCCCTCTTCCTTCTTTCTGCACCTCTGTTGCTTCTTTCTGTACCTCTGTTGCTCCTTTCTGCACCCCTGGTGCCTCTTTCACACCCCTCTTCCCTCTTTCTGCACTCCTCTTGCCTCTTACTGCGCCTCTGTTCCTTCTTTCTGTTCCTTCTTTTCTTTCTTTCTGCACCTCTCACATCTTTCTGCACCCCTTTTGCCTCTTTCTGCACCCCTCTTCCCTCTTTTTGCACCTCTCTTGCCTCTTTCTGTACCTCTCTTCCCTCTTTCCGTACCCCCTGACTCTTTCTGCACCTCTGTTCCTTCTTTCTGCACTTCTTTTGTTTCTTTCTGCACCTCTCTTGCTTCTTTCTGCACCCCTCGTGCCTCTTTCTGCACCCCTCTTCCCTCTTTCTGCACCCCTCTTGCCTCTTTCTGCAGCTCTGTTCCTTCTTTCTGCACTTCTCTTACTTCTTTCTGCACCTCTCTGGCTTCTTTCTGCACCCCTTGTGCAGCTTTCTGCACCCCTCTTCCCTCTTTCTGTACCCCTCCTACTTCTTTCTGCACCTCTGTTCCTTCTTTCTGCACTTCTTTTGTTTCTTTCTGCACCTCTCTTGCTTCTTTCTGCACCCCTCTTGCCTCTTTCTCCACCCCTCTCCCCCCTTTCTGCATGTCTGTTGCTTCCTTATGCACTTCTATTGCCTCTTTCTCCAACTCTCTTCCTACTTTCTGGACCTATGTTGCTTCTTTCTGCACTTCTCTTGCTTCTTTCTGCACCTCTCTTGCTTCATGCTCCACCCCTTGTGCCTCTTTCTGCACCGCTCTCTTCCCTCTTTCTGTACCTCTCTTGCCTCTTTCTGCACCTCTGTTCCTTCTTTGTGCACTTCTTTTGTTTCTTTCTGCACCTCTGTTGCCTCTTTCTGCACCTCTGTTCCTTCTTTCTGTTCCTTCTTTTCTTTATTTCTGCACCTCTCACATCTTTCTGCACCCCTTTTGCCTCTTTCTGCACCCCTCTTCCCTCTTTTTGCACCTCTCTTGCCTCTTTCTGCACCTCTCTTCCCTCTTTCTGTACCCCTCTGCCTCTTTCTGCACCTCTGTTCCTACTTTCTGCACTTCTTTTGTTTCTTTCTGCACCTTTCTTGCTTCTTTATGTACCCCTTGTGCTTCTTTCTGCATCCCTCTTCCCTCTTTCATCACACCTCTTGCCTCTTTCTGAAGCTCTGTTGCTTCTTTCTGCATTTTTCTTGCTTCTTTCTGCACCTCTCTGGCTTCTTTCTGCACGCCTCACGCCTCTTTCTGCACCCCTCTTCCCTCTTTCTGCACCCCTCCTGCCTCTTTCTGCACCCCTGTTCCTTCTTTCTGCAATTCTTTTGTTCCTTTCTGCACCTCTCTTGCTTCTTTCTGCACCCCTCATGCCTCTTTCTCCACCCCTCTTCCCCCTTTCTGCATCTCTGGTGCTTCTTTCTACACTTCTCTTGCCTCTCTCTACACCCCTCTTCCCTCTTTCTGTACCTCTGTTGCTTCTTTCTGCACTTCTCTTGCTTCTTTCTGCACCTCTCTTGCTTCTTTCTGCACCCCTCGTGCCTCTTTCGGTACCACTCTTCCCTCTTTCTGCACCCCTCTTGCCTCACTCTGCACCTCTGTTCCTTCTTTCTGCACTTCTCTTGTTTCTTTCTGCACCTCTCTTGCTTCTTTCTGCACCCTCTTGTGCCTCTTTCTGCACCGCTCTTCCTTCTTTCTGCACCTCTGTTGCTTCTTTCTGTACCTCTGTTGCTTCTTTCTGCACCCCTGGTGCCTCTTTCTGCACCTCTCTTGCCTCTTTCTGCACTCCCTCTTGCCTCTTTCTGCACCTCTGTTCCCTCTTTCTAGCACTTCTGTTGCTTTCTTTCTGCACTTCTATTGCCTCTTTCTGCAACCCTTTTGCCTCTTTCTGCACCCATCTTACCACTTTCTGCACCTCTGTTCCTTCTTTCTGTACTTCTTTTGTCTCTTTCAGCAGCTCTCTTGCTTCTTTCCGTACCCCCTTGCCTCTTTCTCCACCCCTCTTCCCTCTTTCTGCACCTCTGTTGCCTCTTTCTGCACCTCTGTTCCTTCTTTCTGCACTTCTTTTGTTTCTTTCTGCACATCTCTTGCTTCTTTCTGCACCCCTCATGCCTCTTTCTGCATTCCTCTTCCCTCTTTTTGCACCTCTCTTTCTTCTTTCTGTACCCCCTGACTCTTTCTGCACCTCTGTTCCTTCTTTCTGCACTTCTTTTGTTTCTTTCTGCACCTCTTTTGCTTCTTTCTGCACCCCTCGTGCCTCTTTCTGCACCACTCTTCCCTCTTTCTGCACCCCTCTTGCCTCTTTCTGCAGCTCTGTTGCTTCTTTCTGCACTTCTCTTGATTCTTTCTGCACCTCTATGGCATCTTTCTGCCTCTTTCTGAACCCCTCTTCCCTCTTTCTGTACCACTCGTGCTTTTTTCTGCACCTCTGTTCCTTCTTTCAGCACTTCTTTTCTTTCTTTCTGCACCTCTCTGGCTGCTTTTTGCACCACTCTTGCCTCTTTCTCCATCCCTCTTCCCCCTTTCTGCATGTCTGTTGCTTCTTTCTGCACTTCTCTTGCCTCTTTCTCCACCTCTCTTCCGTACTTTCTGCACCTCTGTTGCTTCTTTCTGCACTTCTCTTGCTTCTTTCTGCACCTCTCTTGCTTCTTTCTGCACTCCTCTGTGCCTCTTTCTGCACCGCTCTCTTCACTTCTTTCTGTACCTCTCTTGCCTCTTTCTGCACCCTCTGTTCCTTCTTTCTGCACTTCTCTTGTTTCTTTCTGCATCTCTCTTGCTTCTTTCTGCTTCCTCTCTTTCCTCTTTCTCCACCCCTCTTCCCTCTTTCTGCACCTCTGTTGCTTCTTTCTGTACTTCTCTTGCCTCTTTCTACACCCCTCGTGCCTCTTTCACCCTCTTCTGCACCCCTCTGTGCCTCTTTCTGCACCCTTCTTCCCTCTTTCTGTACCCCTCTTGCCTCTCTCTGCACCTCTGTTCCTTCTTTCTGCACTTCTCTTGTTTCTTTCTGCACCTCTCTTCCATCTTTCTGCACTCCTTTTGCCTCTTTCTGCACCCCTCTTGCCTCTTTCTGCACCCACTTGCTCTCTTTCTCCATCCCATCCACCCGTCTTTCTGCACCTACTGTTGCCTCTTTCTGCACCTCTCTTGCTTTCTTTCTGCACCTCTCTTGCTTCTTTCTGCACCCCTGGTGCCTCTTTCTGCATCCCTCTTCCCTCTGTTCTCCATCCCTGCTTGCCTCTTTCTGCACCTCTGTTGCTTCTTTCTGCACATCTTCTTGCTTCTTTCTTCACTCCTCTGTGCCTCTTTCTCCACCCCTCTTCCCTCTTTCTGCACCTCTCTTGCTCCTTTCTGCACCTCTGTTGCCTTCTTTCTCCACCTCTCTTGCCTCTTTCTGCAGCTCTCATGCTTCTTTCTGCACCCCTCTTGTCTCTTTCTCCACCCCTCTTCCCTCTTTCTGCACCTCTCTTGCCTCTTTCTGCATCTCTGTTGCCTTCTTTCTGCACTTCTTCTGTTTCTTTCTGCACCTCTCTTGCTTCTTTCTGCACTTCATCTTGCCTCTTTCTGCACCACTCTTGCCTCTTTCTGCACCTCTGTTGCTTCTTTCTGCACTTCTCTTGCTTCTTTCTGCACCGAATTCCTCTGTGCTTGATATTCTGCACCGCGGTGGGTCGTGCAGCTCATTCTCTGCACAGCGCTCGCCAGTATGACGAGCTGACTCTCTGCATGGAAGGTTAATGCACCTCTCTTGCCTCTTTCTGCACCTCTGCTTACCTCTTTCTGCACTTCTCTTGCTTCTTTCTGCACCTCTCTTGCTTCTTTCTGCACCTCTCGTGCCTCTTTCTGCACCCCTCTTGCCTCTTTCTGCACCTCTTTCTCTACAGCCTCTCTTGCCTCTTTCTGCACCTCTCTTGCCTCCTTTCTGCACCTCTGTTGTTTCTTTCTGCACTGTCTCTTGCTTCTTTCTGCACCACTCTTGTCTCATTTCTGCACCCTCTTGCCTCTTTCTGCACCTCTGTTGGTTCTTTCTGCACTGCTTCTTGCTTCTTTCTGCACCTCTCTTGCCTCGTCTCTACAACCCTCTTGCCTCTTTCTGCACTCCTCTTGCCTCCTTCTGCACCTCTGTTCCTTCTTTCTGCACTTCTCTTGCTTCTTTCTGCACCTCTGCGTCTTTCTGCACTCTTTGTGCACTCTCTGCACACCTCTTACCTCTTTCTGCACCTCTGTTCCTTCTTTCTGCACCTCTTTTGTTTCTTACTGCAGCTCTCTTGCTTCTTTCTGCACCACCTTGCGTCTTTCTCCACCCCTCTTCCCTCTTTCTGCACCTCAGTGGCCTCTTTCTGCACCTCTGTTCCTTCTTTTTGCACTTCTTTTGTTTATTTCTGCATGTCTCTTGCTTCTTTCTGCACCCCGTGTGCCTCTTTCTGCACCCCTCTTCCCGCTTTTTGCAGCTCTCTTGCCTTTTTCTGCACCTCTCTTCCATCTTTCTGTATCCCTCTGACTCTTTCTGCACTCTTTGTTGCCTCCTTTCTGCAGATCTGTTGTTTCTTTCTGCACCTGCTCTTGCTTCTTTCTGCACCTCTTGTGCCTCTTTCTGGACCTCTCTTGCCTCTTTCTGCACCTCCTCCTGCCTCTTTCTGCACCTCTGTTGCTTCTTTCTGCACTTCTCTTGCTTCTTTCTGCACCTTTCTGGCTTCTTTCTGCACTCCTCTTGCCTCTTTCTGCACCTCTGTTCCTTCTTTCTGCACCTCTCTTGTTTCTTCCTGCACCTCTCTAGCTTCTTTCTGCACCACTCTTGGTTCTGTCTGCACTTCTGTTGCCTCTTTGTGAACCTCTCTTGCGTCTTTCTGCACATTTCTTTCATTTTTCTGCACTTCTCTTGCCTCTTTCTGCACATTTCTTACTCTTTCTGCACCTGTCTTGATTTTGCTGCACTTCTCTTGCCTCTTTCTGTACTTCTCTTACCTCTTTCTGTACTCAAATGGGAAGTATAAGCTCTCAAGTTTAAAAGTCTGTGTGCTCTCAGGACTGAGGTATATGTCTACTTGTACTAGTATCTTACATGTGTTATGCATCTGAAGATGGTAGCTTAAAAAGCGGGTAACTTCTCGTATAGATGGTCAAATCTTCTCAGTTCTGCTCTGTCATTCGGTTGCAAAGGCAGACATGTCTTATGTATATAGGTGTTATAGAGCCCCTTAAATATACTATTGAATGCCTCTGTACCCTGCATTGTGAGCAGAAAGAAATGCATACACCTTTTTGTACACAAATTTACAGAGTATGCTGTTTGAAACACAGGTATTCAAGTATTTGTATGTTCATTTTTAGGTAACATGTCACTAGGTAAAAGCAGACACACATGCATGCATACCTTCACAAACTTGGTGAGACTTACAACAGTGATATGGTTAGGATTGCTGTTTTACATTTGGTAGGCCTAACATTCTGAGCAGTCGATGAATAGTGGACCTTGAAGAGAAAAGTGAGGTTTAAGACATCTTGGGAGAAGGATTAGTGATTAGGCTACTTTGTATGAGTCTGTGGAAAGGTACCATTAAAGTAGGTGTTTTTCTGCACCTCTGTTGCTTCTTTCTGGACTTCTCTTGCTTTTTCTCCACCTTTCTTCCTCTTTCAGGACTTCTGTTGCCTCTTTCTGCACTTTTCTTTCTTCTTTCTGTACCTTTCTTCTTCTTTCTGTACCTCTCTTCCGTCTTTCTGCACTTCTCTTGCTTTTTGTGCCTCTCTTCTTCTTTCTGTACATGTTCTACCTATGTAGGCATAGTTAGAAATTAGCATTTAAAAAACCTTAGAAATTCACTGCAAAAACCACAGGTTTCAGGGACGTTATAGTTAGTAAATAACATTTAAAAATCCTTTGAAATTCACTGAAAAAAACAGAGGTTTTAGGGACATTATAGTAAGAAATTAGCATTTAAAAATCCTCAGAAATTCACTGCAAAAACCACAGGTTTTCAGGGACATTATCGTTAGGCTGACATTTCACTCGTACAAAACCAGAGAAATTCATGTTATAGTTAGCTGAGCTAACTATAACTCGCGACCTCCGCAATGCACTGCTGATGACGTCACATATTACATCACTCATGACATGGTCAGTGACATCACTGATGACATCACCCATGACATCTCAAATGACATCACTGATGACATCATCCACTTAATATCTGATGCACCTCCTCACACCCTAATATAACCTTTCATACACCCACTCTAAAATACAGACTATCATACACGAAACCATAGACACATCAATACCAGTTAGTACATACCCACTTACTGATTCATAGGTCTACACACATCCACTCACTCAACCATACAGTCACTCATATACGCAGTCACTCATCAATACAGCCACTGATATATGCACTCATATACCCATACAGACACTCACATACCGCCACTCACCCACAGAGATACTCACACACCTAGTCAGTCACCCAAAGACTGAATCACACTGCCATTTACTCACCTATACAGTTATACACACACCACCTCACTTATTCATACAGATACTTACTCTCTTATACAATCACTGACACAAGCACGCACTCATCCATACAGCCACTCTCACAATCACTCACTCTCACATATAGTCACCTATATACTCCAACACTCACATATACTGCCTTTCACATATGTAGTTACTCACACATATACCACTGAGACATCCATTCACTCACCAACACAGCCATACGCACACTCACTCACCCATACAGTCCCTTGCAGATGCACTCATGAACCCATACACCCACTGAATTACCCACTAACACATCCATGCAGGGAGTCACACACACCCCCCACCCACCCACACAGACACTCAGGCACCCATACAGGTAATCAGACAACCAATCATTAACCCATGTAGATGCTCATGTAGCTACTCACTAACCCATGCAGCCACTTACACACCAACTAACAGACTGATACAGATATTCACACAGATTAGTCATTCACCCATGCATTCACTAAGACACGTTTAATCACTCACTTTTACAGTCAGTCACGCACACACTAAATCATCCATTCAGACACTCATGCACCCACTCATTCTTCAATAAGCCTTGGCGTGTATATATATAACATTCTTAAACTATTTAGAAACACTCAGTCACTGGATGATGTCATCAGTGATGTCATTTGAGACGTCATCAGTGATGTCACTGACCATGTCATGAGTGATGTAATATGTGATGTCATCAGCAGTTTATTGCGGGGGTCTGAGTTATAGTTAGCTCAGCTAACTATAACGGCCGAATTTATCTGGTTTTGTATGAGTGAAATGTCAGCCTAACTATAACGTCCCTGAAACCTGTGGTTTTTGCAGTGAATTTCTAAGGTTTTTTAAATGCTAATTTCAAACTATAACGTCCCTAAAACCTCTGTTTTTTTCGGTGAATTTCTAAGGTTTTTTAAATGTTATTTACTAACTATAACGTGCCTGAAACCTGTGGTTTTTGCAGTGAATATATATATATATATATATATAAATATATAAATATATATATATTCACTGAAAAAACCATAGGTTTTAGGGACAGTTAGGTCACTCCCCCACCACACAGCTCCGCCTGTGTTGGCCGCCCGCTGCTTCTGCAGGTGAGATCGCCCTTCCGCTTGTGGCCCCGGTGCCTGTATCTCTGTCTGTTTTTTCCTTTCTGTGCCCCTCGCTGCCCCATTTGCGTTGTGCCTGTATTTCTGTCTGTTTTCTCCCCCATTTTCCTTTCTGTGCCCCTCGCTGCCCCATTTGCGTTGTGCCTGTATTTCTGTCTGTTTTCTCCCCCATTTTCCTTTC
This sequence comes from Calotriton arnoldi, assembly GCA_963921515.1. NCBI lineage: Eukaryota > Metazoa > Chordata > Amphibia > Caudata > Salamandridae > Calotriton > Calotriton arnoldi. Next base: position 5,403 of record CAWUFW010024338.1, on the reverse strand, counting down.
TGTGCCCCTCGCTGCCCCATTTGCGTTGTGCCTGTATTTCTGTCTGTTTTCTCCCCCATTTTCCTTTCTGTGCCCCTCGCTGCCCCATTTGCGTTGTGCCTGTATTTCTGTCTGTTTTCTCCCCCATTTTCCTTTCTGTACCCCTCGCTGCCCCATTTGCGTTGTGCCCGTATTTCTGTCTGTTTTCTCCCCCATTTTCCTTTCTGTGCCCCTCGCTGCCCCATTTGCTTGTGCCCGTATTTCTGTCTGTTTTCTCCCCCATTTTCCTTTCTGTGCCCCTCGCTGCCCCATTTGCGTTGTGCCTGTATTTCTGTCTGTTTTCTCCCCCATTTTCCTTTCTGTGCCCCTCGCTGCCCCATTTGCGTTGTGCCTGTATTTCTGTCTGTTTTCTCCCCCATTTTCCTTTCTGTGCCCCTCGCTGCCCCATTTGCGTTGTGCCTGTATTTCTGTCTGTTTTCTCCCCCATTTTCCTTTCTGTGCCCCTCGCTGCCCCATTTGCGTTGTGCCCGTATTTCTGTCTGTTTTCTCCCCCATTTTCCTTTCTGTGCCCCTCGCTGCCCCATTTGCGTTGTGCCCGTATTTCTGTCTGTTTTCTCCCCCATTTTCCTTTCTGTGCCCCTCGCTGCCCCATTTGCGTTGTGCCCGTATTTCTGTCTGTTTTCTCCCCCATTTTCCTTTCTGTGCCCCTCGCTGCCCCATTTGCGTTGTGCCCGTATTTCTGTCTGTTTTCTCCCCCATTTTCCTTTCTGTGCCCCTCGCTGCCCCATTTGCGTTGTGCCCGTATTTCTGTCTGTTTTCTCTCCCCTTTTACTTTTGTGCCCCCGCTGCCTCTAGCCATTCCCGCCGCTGCGTCCCTGCGGCCCCGCCCCTGACTGCCCATTCGCTGCCCCTGCCTCCCGCCTCCCAGCTGCTCCTCCCTCCCACCTCCCCATAAATGGCGGCCGCTGTGCGGCCGCGCCGCTGGCGCGCCGAAGGCGCGCCTAAGGCAAGCCCGTCTGCGCCCGTCCGCGACTGGACCACGCCCAGCGCCGGAACCCCTGGATCCCACCGATGCAACACTACTCGACAGACCTACGACGCCGCCACCCTCACCGCACTCAATGCCGGCCGGAACCCTGCCTGCTACCGAGCCTCACCGAGACGCACCCACGGACCCTTCACCTGCCAAACCTGCCGATTCACCTGCCCCCGGACGTGCACCACCTCCGCCAAGACGTGCACCAGCAGCAACCACCTGAAATGCATCCTGTTGAACACCCGCTCCGTCCACAGGCACGCCGTGGAACTCTGGGACCTGCTCGACGCAACAGCACCGGACGTCGCCTTCCTCACCGAAACCTGGATGAACGCCTCCTCAGCGCCCGACATCGCCATAGCCATCCCGGACGGATACAAGATCACCCGGAGGGACCGCGTCAACCAGACGGGAGGAGGCATCGCCATCGTACACAAGAACACCATCCGCATCTCGACTAACTCCGACGAGACCTTCACTGCCGCCGAACACCTACACTTCCAGATACACACTGACCCCAAGACCACCCTCCGAGGCACCCTCATCTACAGACCCCCGGGACCACGCACACTATTCAGCGAAGACATCGCAGACTTCATCAGCCCGCACGCCATGCCCTCCTCCGACTACATCCTCCTAGGGGACCTCAACTTCCACCTGGAGAACAACAACGACAGAAACACCACCGCCCTGCTGGACAACCTCGCCAACCTCGGACTCAAGCAACTGGTGAACACGCCCACCCACTACGCCGGCCACACGCTTGACCCCGTATTCTCTTCCAGCAAGCACATCTCCTTCAGCCACGCCACCGGACTCCACTGGACCGACCACAGCTGCGTCCACTTCAGCTTCAGAAAGACTGCGACCCACCACCACCCGCAACAGGCTCCCCGCCGGAGCTGGAGCAAGATCACCGCCGAGCAGCTCACCGCCTCCCTCAGCCAGAACACACCCACCAACACAACGGACCCAAACGAAGCAGCCAGCAACCTCGCCAAGTGGCTGACCGCCTGCGCCGACGACCTCGCACCACTAAAAACCCTCCCAGCAGACCCGGAAGCAAGAAAACCCCTTGGTTCACCAACGAACTCAAGGAATCCAAGAAGAACTGCCGCACTCTCGAGAAAACCTGGCGACTCGACCAGACCACAGACAACAGGACCGCCCTCAAGCACGCCACCCGCAAACACCACCAGCTGATCCGTGCCACCAAGAAGTCGGCACTCAAAGAACGACTGGACAACAACGCCCACGACAGCAAGGAACTTTTCAGCATCGTCAAAGAGTTCTCCAACCCCAGCGCCGGAAACAACGACATCACCCCTCGCAAGACCTCTGCAACTCACTCGCCGCGTTCTTCCACCGCAAGATCACCGACATACATAACAGCTTCGACGCACAAACCACGCACCCTACCGCCGAACCAACGCCCGCCACCACCACCCTCTGCAACTGGACCCCGATCAGCACCGAAGACACCACCCGCACGATGAACTCCATCCACTCCGGATCACCTACCGACCCCTGCCCACACCACGTCTTCAACAAAGCCGACGCCACCATCGCACCCCATCTCCGGGACATCATCAACTCCTCCTTCCACACCGCCACCTTCCCGGAGAGCTGGAAGCACGCCGAGCTTACCGCCCTCCTGAAGAAACCAACGGCGGACCCCACCGACCTCAAGAACTACCGTCCCATCTCGCTCCTTCCGTTTCCGGCCAAAGTCATCGAGAAGACCGTCAACAGACAGCTTGCCGCCTTCCTCGAGACAAATGGATCCCTCGACCCCTCGCAGTCCGGGTTTCGGGCCAACCACAGCACCGAGACCGCCCTTATCGCAGCCACCGACGACATCAGAACCCTAACCGACAACGGGGAAACAGCAGCCCTCATCCTCTTGGACCTCTCCGCGGCGTTCGACACCGTCTGCCACCGCACCCAAGTGAAGCGCCTCAGCAACATCGGAATCCGAGAGAAAGCACTGGAATGGATCATCTCGTTCCTCGCCGGAAGAACCCAGAGAGTCCGCCTCCCCCCGTTCAGATCCAAGGCCACTGAAGTCATCTGCGGCGTTCCACAAGGATCTTCACTCAGTCCAACCCTCTTCAACATCTACATGAGCCCCCTCGCAGCCATCGCACGCCAACACAACCTCAACATCATCTCCTACGCCGACGACACCCAGCTGATCCTCTCCTCACCAACGACCCCACCACCGCCAGAGCCAACCTACACGACGGGATGAGAGACGTCGCCGACTGGATGAGGAACATCCGCCTTAAACTGAACTCAGACAAGACGGAAGTCCTCATCCTGGGCTCATCACCCTCCGCCTGGGACGACTCTTGGTGGCCCCCGGCCCTGGGCACCGCGCCCAAGCCAACGGACCACGCACGCAACCTGGGCTTCATCCTGGACTCCTCCCTGTCAATGACCAGACAAGTCAACGCCGTCTCATCTTCGTGCTTCAACACCCTGCGCATGCTCCGCAAGATCTTCAGATGGATCCCCACTGAAACCAGGAAAACCGTCACCCAGGCACTCGTCACCAGCCGACTGGACTATGGGAACACCCTCTACGCCGGAACCAGAGCCAAACTTCAAAAAAGACTCCAGCGCATCCAGAACGCCTCCGCACGACTCATCCTGGACATCCCCCGACACAGCCACATCACCGGACACCTGAAAGACCTGCACTGGCTCCCCGTCAGCAAGAGAATCACGTTCAGACTCCTCACCCACGCACACAAGGCCCTCAACGACCTGGGCCCAAAGTACCTCAACGACCGCATGACCTTCTACACGCCCACCCGCCAGCTACGATCAACCAGCCACGCCCTCGCCACCGTACCACGCATCCGCAGAGCCACCGCCGGAGGAAGATCCTTCTCCTACCTGGCAGCCAAGACCTGGAACTCCTCCCCACTCACCTTCGGCGAACCCAGGACCATCTCTCCTTCAGGAAACAGCTCAAGACCTGGCTGTCCGAGCAGTAACTTACCCCCTCCCCCAGCGCCTTGAGACCCTCCCGGGTGAGTAGCGCACTCTATAAATGCCGTGATTGATTGATTGATTGATTAGTTGGACATTGCACTCGTACAAAACCCGTGAAATTCCCCCGTTATAGTTAGTCCAGCTAACTATAACTCGTGCCCCCGCAATGCACTGCTGATGACGTCACATATTACATCACTCATGACATGGTCAGTGACATCACTGATGACATCACTGATGACATCTCAAATGACATCACTGATGACATCACTGATGACATCATCCAGTGACTGTGTGTTTCTGTAAAGTTTATATATTTTTAATATATATAGGAAAAGACATATTGAAGAATGAGTGGGTGTGTAAGTGTCTGTATGGATGATTTAGTAGGTGCGTGACTGACTCTATAAGTGAGTGATTTAACGTATCTTACTGAATGCATGGGTTAGTGACTAAACTGGGTGAATGTCTGTATCCGTCTGTCTGTTGCTGTGTAAGTGGCTGCATGTGTTTGTGAATAGCTACATGAGTGTCTATATGAGTTATTGAATGCTTGTCTGAGTATCTGTATGGGTGCCTGAGTGTTTGTGTGGGAGGGGTGTGTGCAACTCTGTGCATAGATGTGTGAGTGGGTGATTCACTGGGTGGATGGTTTCAAGAGTGCAACTGTGATAGACTGTATGGGTGGGTAAGTGTGTGTAAGAGTGTGTTAGTGAGTGAATGTATGTCCCAGTGGTACATGTGTGAGTAACTACATATGTGAAAGGCAGTATATATGTGTGTTGGAGTATATAAATAGCTATAAGCGAGAGTGAGTGATTGTGATAGTGGCTGTATGGATGAGTGTGTGCTTGTATCAGTGATTGTATAAGAGCGTAAGAATGTGCTACTATTTGTATGAGTAAGTGAGCTGGTGTGTGTATAACTGTATAGGTGAGTAAATGGTAGTGTGTTTAATTATTTGCATGACTGACTAGGTGTGTGAGTACCTCTATGGATGAGTGGCGGTGTTTGAGTGTCTATATAGGAGTATGAGTGCATATGATAGTCCTGTACTGAGTGACCGTAAGTATGAGTGACTGTACGGGTGAGTGAGTGGATGTGTGCGTAGACCTAAGAATCAGTGAGTGGGTATGTAGTTATTGGTGTTGGAGTGTCTATGGTTTTGCGAATGGCAGTCTGTAATTTAGAGTGGGTGTATCAAAGGTTATATTAGGGTGTGAGGAGGTGCATCAGATTATCACGTGGATGATGTCATCAGTGATGTCATTTGAGATGTCATCAGTGATGTCATCAGTGATGTCACTGACCATGTCATGAGTGATGTAATATGTGACGTCATCAGCAGTGCATTGCGGAGGCGCGAGTTATAGTTAGCTGGACTAACT
>CAWUFW010024337.1:0-62137 GCA_963921515.1 Calotriton arnoldi | reverse complement strand
TCGGTGTGAGAAGACTAGGCCCTAGTCGATGGGGGGGGGTCAGATCCTCTGCGTGATTCTGCACTGGACCGCCGTCTGCCTGCGTCATTTGTGTCCCACCGTAATGATTTTCGTATGGCACCTTAGTTACACCATTATTAGTGCCAGAGTATCCTGCCGCTGACGCCGCCGCTGGTTATGTCCTACTCTGGGAGAGGCCATGTTGCCGGCGCAGCAAGGGCTCAAAGGTGGGGGGGAGGACCGCCAGTGCTGCCCTCGCAGTATCTTGAGAGGGGGGGCCGCGCTGCTGTTATGTTGGGGGTGCGGACGCCGGGGAGCCACCCATGCAGGTCCCGCAGTTCCAGGCCCGGCGGCCGGTCCCCAGGCTCACCCACGGCCCCTGTCACCTTGGGGCCTCCGGGGAACGTCTGCGGGACCCATTTTAAGAAATATCAGGCCGCTCTAAGCGCCCCCACCGTGACCGCTTACCCCAATGGCGTCCCTCGTTCTGGGCCCACAGCGGCCCCCTCCAATCCCGCCTCAATGCGCGCCGGCCCTGCTCACACGAGTCCCCCGGCTTCACACAAACCTGCAGGCCGCACCATGCCCAGTCTCCGAGCTTCGGTGCCGATCCGCACCGCGATCGCTCCACGGGCCAATTTTCATAGCAGCAGCCTCACCACCATCTCCTACGTCTCCTAAGGCATGTTGTGACCCGGCAAAGCCGCCGGGGCCGCCAGGGCGGACATTTTACATAAAGTCAGCGGTGGAGCTGCAAGCCTATGCGGCCATTACGGTTGGCGGCTTGGCCACGCCCCATGGTGAAAAATGTTTAGAAGTTGGCAGGTTTGGGAGTGATTGCATTGGCTTCCAGGCACAAACTCTCCATGTTAAACCCTGAGAGGAATTTGTTTCAGAGATTACGGGATAACATGCAGACAGCATGCAGAAACTAGTGCGGTAGCACAGATTTTTGCATGTTATTCCCCACTCTATAGGGGGCATCTAGGTCATTGCTTAAAATCCCTCTGCAATCCTTAAATAAGGGCAGTGGCGGCCGCCACAATGAAGAGGTGGTAAGGCGGGTGGAGGGGGTGCGGGGAAGCGTGGGAGGGGGAGCGCGCGGTGGGTTAATAATACATTTTTTTTAAAAGAAACACTTACCTGGAGCTGCCCACTGCCTCCCGCGTCGTGCCTCGTCCTTCCTGGTCCCAGCAAGCTCTGGGGCAGCTTCACGGACTCCCTGTGCAATCCCCACGCTGCTCTCATACTTTGAGAGCAGCGCGGGGATTGGCCTGAGCGGGCAGGAAAGACGCTCTGCTCAGACCAGAGAGTCTGTGGGGGTTTCTCCAGCCTGGCTGTTCAATGCAGCCAGGCTGGAGAAACCTAAGTGCGCATGTGTGTGTTGGTCGGCCTGAGACGGCCAGCCTAACACATATGCGCATTTAGGGAGTGCACATAGCACTCCTCTTACCCATGCCGCGCCCCTCCCCTCCCTGCACTAGGTGGCTCAGAGCCGACAAATGAAAAACAAAACGATGCTAGAACATTGTTTTATCTTTCATGTCTTGGCTCTCAGCCAGGCAGTGGGGCGAGGCTCCTCTGCCATTGCGGAGGAGCCACCGCTGATTAAAGATACCCACAATGTCGGTAATACATGTTGCATTATTACCACACTGGAAATACTGCAGTAGTAGCATTATGGGCTTATATGGTCTAACAGCGCTGGGCAAAAGGATGAGGTGACGTGCTGTTATGGTGAAGGGCACAGTGCTGATCATCTCGGTTTGAGCTTGTCGCTGGGAGGCGGGAGGGGGTTAGTTTACCAAAGCAGTCTGCTAAGCGCCCTCAGCCGGTAAGTTTGGTATACTGCTCTGAAACATTACCTTTATCCATACAGGTCTATCGCAATTAATATTCATAACATATATTTGCATATAAAGGACCTAAATGAGTTATTTATTTGCTTACACTGAAAACCCGACTTAATTGTGGCTTCTTAGGAAGGCCGAAGGTTACAAATTTGGTTGATAAATCATAGTTTTAACTTTGTTAAGAAAAAACGGCAAGCTTTCAGTATCATTTATTCATGAATGCAATTAGTTCCATAAGCAAACTCTAGTCTCTCCGAAGCATGGGTGGAGGCAAAGAATAGAGCATATTGGGTTTGCACTGATTTTGCACTAATTTAACAATTTTCCATAATATGAGACAAACTGTTTTTTTTTCTTTTTCAGGTATGAAGGTTTCTAATTAAAGTTGGCTCCGATTTCATTTTTACCCCAGTGGTGTAAATATTTCTTTTTAATGTGGACCATTCATAAAAACATGAGCCACTTCCTTTTAACTCAAGCAGGAGAAAATGTGCAAATAAATGACTGAGAACTTTACTTACGCGGGTCCTTTGTTCTGTGAATGTATTTTTCCATATTAGAATTACGCTGATAAATGTATTTGCTCTCTTTTGACTGTAACAATTGGACTATGAAAATTTCCTGCGCCTTATAAAATGTTGAAAGGCGCTAGAATTATTCCCATGCAACTCCCAATCAGGCTTCAGCATGCATTTTTATACTTTAGATGTGGGCTTTGAGGGGGATAATGGAATGAGGCAGAGACAGATGGCTGCCACAAAGAACACACGAGGCGAAGACAAGTGGCACTCTTCACTGTGGTCGGGGTTGTTTAGGCCGCGCTCTAAGGAATTCTGCCTGTGTGGCAGCTACAGGTGTAATCCTATTAAACAAGCTGTCACTTCAGAGCCCCTTCTCTCTTTTCACGTGAGGCGTGTTTATCCTGGCCTGATTAACTCAGTGCCTCTCCAGTGCTTTAGTTCTCGCCCGGTTTGTTTAGCTCATTGGTATGCCAGTAGTGGAATCGACACAATTCTTCTGATTTTAGTTGTTCAATTGACGGGTTCAAGGACAGGCCAGTGTTTGGTCAGGCACCAAGGACCCGATTCACTCAAAAATGTGCATGCAGCGTAGGATTCTCACAATGATATGCACAATTTCCGCGTTTTCGGGATTCCACAACCCCAAACAGTGCACCTCGGAACTGTAGGAATAATCTCAGATTTTAGTGCATGCTACTCCTCCTCACCACTTTCCCTTGATGTTTGGCGCATGCGGGATGTTCTCCAGAAATAAGTATTGTGGAAACGAGCATTTAAAAAAAACTTTTTCCAATTTTTTCTTCCTATCATTTTTTTCTTTGAAGAGGACAAAAGCCTTTACTATACTCCAGAATATGGGGATGTTTGGAGTAGTTTCCTAATTTGCACTGTTTACCTTTTTGGGAATAAAGTTATGAGTGGAAAAAGATTAAGAAAGTCATTGGGATTGTTTGTTAAATATCAAAAAAAACGTTGACATTGTAGGTTTTCCAGGGTTTCCAATGGGCACTCCACTGGGAAAACGTGCCCTTCTTTTCAAGACCTGCATTGCAGTAAATAATATGTGGGGTGAGCAGTTGGAAAATGTAGCAAATCCTGAAACGTGTCCACATAAGATTTTGTTATGAGGCCTAAATAATGAGTTGGGCATCTTTTGGATGATTGCATCCATTGCTGGGCCTTTCTGCATTAGAATTTCCAGAAGCTATATGTGTAGGAAATCTGCCTTTTCTACATTGTCGTGCCAGATTTTCGCCTTTCACTGTCCTCTACACTTTTGCTGCGCTTTGTGCTTTTTGGGGCTATTTCTTCTTAAAACTTTCAAAATTCATGTCGCTGGTTCTCCTTGTTAGATGTTTATCATTTTGGTGTCATTTGGTTTAATAAAATGTACTTTTGGGATTTTTATTGTATTACATTTTGACATTATTACTGTGTTGATACTGCATACGTACTTTACACATTGCCCTAAATTAAGCCTGTCTACACAGTGCGATAGCTACCAGAGGGTTGAGCTCAGGCTAATTTAATGACTTCGAGGGTTTGTGATTGTTCCCTAGGGTGGTTAGTCATCCACCCTAAATAATAATCCAATTTCATACACCATGCTACATTTCTCTTGTGATCTTTTATGCTCAATTAAGATGTACACTAGTGCGCTAGTGGATGCAGATATATACCTAATGTTGGCCATGGTCGAATAGTTGCTTACAAGTGAGTATTCACATGCACCAGTGTTAATAGTTCAACAGGACTTTGGCACATCCTTAAAAAAATGTCTGCTGTAGAGAGTCACAAACAGGCTTAAACACTCTTAATCTTTCCCTTTTTTTCTGTGGTCCAGCACTTACAACACTGTGTCACTCACTCTCACAACCCAGGCAACCACGATGAAAGCTTCACTCAAACAGAACCTGTATACAGCATGGAAATCAACAGTGCAAGCTTTCCACACACGCATAATTGCTCATCACTGGAACAGTGCAGAAAACTGCACTGCAAATTTCCCTTATACAAATGCAACCAATACATCATGGACATCAGCAGTGGAAAGTTCCCCTCGCTCTCAGCATCGTTAGCCAAACTGCAACTCATCTCTCTCTCATACATGCACACGCAAACACAAAAACACACACATGCATACTGAATAGTGATAAATGTAGTTGTATGGTGATAGTCAAAATAGATTATTCTCTTTGTGTTGCATACAGTTCACAATCACCTTTCAAATCAATTAATGTACCTGTCATTTTCGTCATTTCATATGTTCTTCCAAAAGAAGGTTAACTCACAGCCTCCCTTGAGTTGATGTGGGGATCTTAGCTATTGAAGAAACCAGATATACATTTCAGCATCTTACTCAATTCCATTTCACAGCCTAAAGTTTCATGACCCATTCGCTATATATATTTTTTGTATTAGTTTAGTTTTCTATCACCTCTTCTCCTTTTTTTTGGTATGTTCTGAATTGCAAACAGTGAGAAAGTTCTTGGGCTTTCATGTCTTGTGACAAAGTGTTCTTTCAGTAGTGCTTGGTATCAAATTTATTGACCCATCCTGTAATGTTTTAACATTCTAGTCTTGAGTGAGCTGTGCTTGCATGCATTAGTCCAAGGACATAGCATTGCATGTATAACAAAACTATTGTGCCAGTCAACCTTTTATTTGATTATATATCTAAATGGGGTTTTTCATATTTGATTTGTTTTTGTTTTGTTGGTCCCAACTTTACGTATGTATATTAGTCGTCAGATGGCATTTCTTGTATTCAAATGGGCAAAGATCAGTTTTGAAATTTCAGTTTTTTTAATATCATTTTTGGTGTGTCACTGAGTCTATTCAAAAGTATTGTTTTTTCTAGTCACATGTACCTGTGCTTTTGTCAGACTCTCAGGAAAATCTAATGTTCTTCTTTTGGTTGGATAATGTATCTCTTCTCTTTTGGTGGCTGTTGTGGTTGTCATTGAAAGTTTGTGTCCATTGTTTTTACTGCTTTCTTGACTTTATTGAAAGGACATGTGAGATATTTCTATGGCTAAATTTCTTCACAACTCCACTTGCTTTCTGTTCAACTATTTATGTATCACTCCAGGTTCTCTTTATCTTGACTAGTTCTACATTGGACATATTGGAAATTTGAGATGTCGGTTGTGCACTTATGGGTGCAGAGTCATGTTTGTGAGAGTGTAGCATTGTTTGTAACTTGTCCTCCTCTGTGTATATTTAATAATATCTAAGAACTACATTTGTTACTGGCTAATCTGGGTGGCCCGAGTTATGTTATAGTTGTTGTTATTCATCTTCCTAATCTAATCATTCAAAATGAGTTACGTTATAGTTGTTGTTGTTATTCATCTTCCTTATATAATCATTCAAAATATTTTCTGGACTTTGCCTGAGTGGCAGGCTCTCAATGATATATCTGCCCCAGTATGCAAAATGGTCTGTATATGCTATGAAAAGTTTACGAATCTTCATCTCTGATCCAATTATTTTTCATTTGACACTTGAACAGGTTGGTGTGTGAGGATGCAAATTTGGTCTTCATCGTGCTACTCTGGTTTTGTAGATAGATTACACAATTCAATTAAAAAAATAGTGTGCCAAACAGAATTAGTGGATACAGGTGTGCCTGGTAAGGAAAGCCGCTACCTGGCTAACGGGAGCACTTATCTTGAAAACTTGTCTGTTTTCTTCACAGAATTCCAAAAGATTAAACAACACTTTTTTCAAATTAATACCACATCATCCAGGGTTCATGCTTTTTCCTTTTAATTTTTTGAATAGGAACATTCTGATATACCAATCACTTCTTGGTAGTAGTTACACTTTCAACACAAATTCTTTTTCAACCCAATGCATTTCGGGTCATTGATGACGCTTCTTCAGGGGTCTCATCATAATATTCTGAAAATATGAAATGACAAAAGAAACTCCTCAATCCAGTCCTTGAGTTTCAGATAAATACAAGAATTAATCATGTTACTAACTCCATGCATAAACCAATATGTGCACCCCATACAATCCTGACAATGTTCCAGCTGCTATACTGGTAACATGATTACCAGTTTGCTTTAATATATAGAATCATGCCTCTAGACCAACGTATTTGATCACAGATACATGCTTCCGTAAAGTGAGCGATGATTATGAAATCACCCGTGAATAGTGCTCAGTGCTCGCGTGTTCACAAAAAACCAAATGCATGAAGAACAAACAAACCGTAAATGGTGACTCACATGCTTCAAAAGCCTCTTCTATGCGATCGTGAATAATATGCTCAATTTGTAATGGAAAGCGATCTAAGGCAGGCTTTCACGTTAGTAGTTCAAACCACTGTGATATGCCGAAAGTGACTCGTGTGATTTCAAGGCAAGCATTAGTACTTACTGAACCGGCGTGAACAGAAATCACAAGCCGGAGTTTCAAACCGTTATCGGGCGAACATATTTCTCACTAGTTAAACCCGTGACGTGCTCGGCATACAAATAAAAGACTCGCATTTAAAAAAAGAAGGATTCAGTGCTTACCGAGCCGGTATGAGAACAGTTCTCGCTCCGGAAACAGGAAACGCTAACGACCGAGCGTTCCTTTCAATATTTAAATGAACAAGACGTGCAAAAACTTGTTTAAAGAGATAGCTGTCACCTAAGGTGCTTTTAGTTAACATGCACAATAAATAAAGTTAAGTCAAATTGAAACGTAAAAAACAACTAGGACTCTGACATGCAAGTTAACCCAAAGGACGTGACGTGAGTTAAGTGAAAATATAAAAAAACATCAAATGCTCAATGACATTTATAGCAAAACATCCTATATGGTTATAAAAAACAATTGTATTCCAGCCTGTCATTCATCCCGTGCGGGTGCATGGCGTGCAATTTTTTGATCCAGAAAAATTCGGATCTGGCTAACAGCTTCTGATGATCAGCATCCGGTCTAGGTTTAAGAGTCTCTAAAATAGTGAAGCGCAATTGCGAGATGTTATGTCTTGCTTCCTTCCAATGCATGGCTACTGTAGATTTCATGTTCTGGTTCCTGATGTTGCTCTTGTGTTCTGTAATATGAACTTTGATTTTGCGTTCTGTTCTCCCCACATACATTTTTCCACAGGGACATGTTAAAGCATAAATAAAATTAGAGGTGTCACACGTGCTAGAATGTTGTAACTTCATGGTGATACCTTTTGTGGGATGGATAAACTGATTTCCAATCATTGCATTGTTACAATGTACACAATTCATGCACCTTTGCATCCCTTTGAATACTCTAATATCGATTTCTTTCTTTTTGGTTCAAAGTTCTTTTAAATTATGCGATCGTTGAAACACAAAAGTGGGTGGTTGATCAAAAAGATGTTGTAAATCCGGTTCAGTTTGAATGATTGACCAATGTTTCATGATGATAGACTTAACTTGGTGTGATTTGGTGGAATGTTTCAATACACAAATGATAGGATTGTTTTTTTTAGATTGTGTTTTCCGTAACAATGACTGTCTATCCAATGTGGATACTTTTTGAATCGCGTCATCAATGATTTCCTTCGGGTATCCACGTTGGGTAAATTTTGTGGCAAATCTGCTGATGGTTTCTCTTGCTTCTGTTGGATCTGATGTAATTCTTTTTAGCCTTATAAATTGAGAAGAAGGTAAGTGTCGCTTCAATGTGTATTGATGGAAACTCTTGAAGTGTAGGGAGTTGTTCCTGTCGGTTTCTTTAGTGAATACATTCGTCTTAATGCCCTGTGCATCAATTTGATCCAAAACATCTAGAAATGCAATTCGATATTTGTCAATCTGATAGGTGAATTTGATGTGATCGTGAATTTGATTAAGCTCTAGAATATTGTTTTGTAAGCTCATCAAGTCACCTTTCCAAATTATGAAGATATCATCTATGTATCTTTTATATATGACCAGGTGTTCTTGCCATGTTTTGTTCAGAAGAATATGTTCATGTTCTAGTTTGGACATAAAGATATTTGCGTAAGACGGTGCTCCTGCGAAGCCCATCGAAGTTCCATTACATTGAGCATAAAAAGTCCCTTTCCATTCAAAGTAGCTGTGAAATAGTGCAAAACTTAGAAGTTCTAACAACAAGATTTTGTTTGCTCCCATGTTTCCTTGTTTCAAGAGAGCCCATTCCATAGCTTCCATGTCTTCCTGATGGGGAATGGAGGTGTATAGTGCAGTAACGTCAATTGTACATAACCACCAATTCTCAATGCCCTTGGTGTCCAGTGTGGATAATATATTCAAAAATGCTGTGGTGTCTTTTATGTGTGTTTCCCATTGTTGGACTATCGGCTGTAAAAAGCAGTCCAGGTATTTTCCAATAGGTTCAGAAATTGACCCACCCGCTGAAACTATTGGCCTAAAGGGGGGGTTTGTTGCACTTTTGTGTATCTTTGGCAGCATATAAAATTGTGGTCGGCTTCGATACTCAGTATATAAGTACCTCTTGGTGTTTTCGTTGATCCAATCCATGTCTACTGCTCTCAATAGTATTTGATGAAGAATGTCTTGGTAATCCTTGGTGGGATCTTGCTCAAGCTTAATGTAGATGCTTGTGTCCTCAACATGTGTGAGTACACTCCTCTCATAAAATTCAGTGTCCATTATTACCAAAGCTCCTCCTTTATCAGCTTTTTGAAAGGTCAGTTGTTCATTGTTTGCCAGAGAAGATAATATACTCCATTCCCTGGGCGAGAAATTGGAAACTGTTGTTTTCCGAAAAACAATCTTATTCACCTCTAACTTGATGAGCCGTTCAAATGCATCGATTGACTTATGTGAAATGGGAGAACAGAAGGAACTCTTAGCTTTGAATTCCTTGTACTCAGGTTCTTGAGAAAGGTTTGTGGAGGGTTCAATTGTACTGAAGAAATATTTAAGCCTCAATGTCCCCATAAACAGAATTAGAGCATGTCTAATTTAGAGATGTTTATTATTTAATAGAGGGTTTGTCTTGTTTTCAAAAGCTGTTTGGCTTGTGTGAATGTTGACATCATCAAACTTGATGATGCAGTTATAAAAGTGAATTTCATGCAAATGGATTTGACAAAGTGGATTTCTCAACCCAGAGTTACCCTGGGAATTTGGCTGTTTAACAAGTAAGGTAATTTGCATACATTTTCTGATCTGAGCTCTTCTTTCCACTCTTTTAAAGCCATAGAACTATCTTTATCATTTGACTAAAGAGACTTTTATGATGTGATACAGTTTATTTTTTATTGCGACTCATCCCCAAATATGTTTTCACCAAAATTAGAAAATAGGATTGTTATTTAACTCCAATATTACTAAGAAAGCTCTTTGGTATGTGGAGAAAATTCTGATCAAAGATATTCATTTCTACAGCTATCATTAATACAAATGCAGCCGTAGGAATACATACTGCGTTTAGACACACACTAAGTGTTGGTGGTTAGTGAGTGTTTATAAACTATGGTGATGTAAATTTCCGACCCAAATTACACTGAGTGAGCATATAAAGGGAGCGAAGCAAACCCCACGTCCTCCCATGGTATTTGTGGGAATTCTCCTTCTAAGAATATTTTGAAAAAATGTGGCCAAACTCAAACAGAGCAATGTATTGCACCATTTTCACATAAATTCGATTAAAAACACGTTCTCAACAAGCACCCATGGAAAATTCCAATACTTGTTTGGTTTGCCAAGCAAGTCTGGTGATCTCCAGGGGTGTTAAAGCAAGACCCACCTCAAGAAATTTTTTAGAAAATGTCTAAAATACACAGGTGAAACAGGCAACTCAGAAAATGCATTTTCAAATTTTTCATAGCATCTATCTTCACTTCTGTCGTGTCCTGCCAGCCTGGGTACCCACCAATGACTACACCACACACTGAGCTTATTATTACATGTCTTTATTCATCTTTGTATAACTGCAAACTCAACATTCTTAACCAGTCTTCATTGCATTCCGCTCTAACACTTAGGCCACAGTTCTAAGGAGACTATCAGGAGCCAAAAGGTTTCCGTCATTTCTAACTCACCAGACACTACTACTTCAACATTTCACTTCCTTTCATTTTGCCATACTGCCTCTTCGAAGTATGTTCTCAATCATAAGTAATGACTGACAATCTTGGTGTAAGGGACAGGATGAAAATAGGTTAATGTACAGCAGTGTTATCACTCATGTCACAGAGACCTTACCAGTTCAGCCAGCAGATTGGTTAGCCAAATTCTATAGGGTAAGTTCTCTGACAGCTAGTGATTATCACTCAAATATTAGCTTCACCTACTTATCTGCAAATATAATTTTCTGTTCCCAAATATTAATCTGGCATATTATGAAAATACGCAAATTTCGCAACAAAATAATAGCTTTCCATTTTGGGACAATAAACTCAATTCCCCTTGTCGTAGATGGGATTCTGGATTTCTTTCCGAGATGTGCCAGTTACCAAGAAAGTATTCCACACCTGGCAAAAACAACTTGTGTATCAAAGCTTGACCACTGAGTTATTGGGACAAAGGTGTAATCATGCAACTCTGACTCAAAACAAGAAACATGCCAAATCCTGGGGTAGAAGGTTTTAGCATGCATTTATTCTAATAGAAGGATTAATGATGAAAATGAACAGAGAGTATGCATCAGGAATAGAGAAACCTCTGTAATAAATCAAATAATGCACCAAATGCTTCCCTTTGTTGCATTGCTCTGCGTTGTGTTGCTTTGCAATGATGCAGGATGACTCATTTAGTCTACCAGATTCAAAGCGCGACACGCCAAAGAAGAGCAGCTGATCTCCCTTTAAATGCAAGTTATACAGATCTATGTATGTACAAAGCTGGTCATTTCAGAACTTTCTAGCTTGAGAACCTTCTAGCCTCTCGCTGTACTTTTTAACACATCAAGCGTATGTGCAGGTGTTATTGCCCTATGCACAACGCATCCATTCTCTCTCTTTCACGGAGGGTAAAGCAGAGGTCTTCAAACTGTGGCGGTGCGGCCCACTGGTGGTACTTGGCTGCATTCCCAGGGGAGTAAAGTTGCCTGTGGAAGTACTTGTAAATTAAGATGCCCTAGAAGTGGGACCTTGTTTACTTGGCGCTTTTCCAGGCTTTCTTGATTTACAAGCAGCCCTTGAAGTCCATAAAAAAGTATGGGAACCGTGATCCTGAGTGCCATGGAGGCGGGATGAGTGAGTGTGGTGACATGGCCAAGAGGTGGCTAAAAAAGAACAAAATATTCTGTACATTGTTGTTTTTTTTGCATTCAGGTAACTACAAAATTACTCACATATAGCTTAAATGAAAAATAAAACGAATCAGTGGGAAATATACTCTTTTACATTATGAAACCACACTTGGTTAATGCCATCATTGCAGATGTCTGTGTGTGTGAGACCAGGGAGGCACATAATTGAATCCTAGTTTGCACAGTGGGGAATAATGACTTGTGTATTCATAGTGCTACGAGGTCCCAGCCTGTGACACAAAGCAGTGTTATCTTATTGTATGTGTATTAGTACAGCGCACAACTCACCCGGGTGGGGTATCCTGGTACTGTGAATATGTAAGTCATTATTCTAAAATAGTATTACACACAGTATAAGCTAGGCTGCCACAAAATGATGGAGTGTTTGAGATAAAACAATTGCTCAAAATAAATATTTTATCAGTAAATAATCATACTGTACCCAATGGCAACAGTTTTGAGGGTGTCTCCATTACTCCAGGACTCAGCTGATAACACCCTTACATTACCTCTTAAAAAGAATACATTTTCATCACCATGAAGCTTTAAGTGAGTCCATCAATTAAAAGCTGGTGAGAAGATGTATTTCTTCCTTAGCTCTCTGTAACCCCCAACCCCTCCCACCTTCACTTACAGGCCTCAGAGTAATGGCCCAGGAAAAAGAGGAAAGGATCAACTTCCATGGACAGTGTTAAATATATGGCCCAGAAGGGGGGGAATTAGGTAGGGGCTCATTTTTGTGTTTGCAAGTGGACAGAGACAGCTTCTTCTGAGAGATGTCCCCAAGGAAGGGGGCTATTTATGGGGGCTTTTTTTTAACGGGCCATCACTGCCATTAGTGAGGCAGGTACTGGGGCCAAGAGTGTAAGTGGCGACTGCACCCCAATTATGGCTGTCTTATGATGAAAAAGTGGAGTGAAAGCCCATTGTCGTTACTAGCATTAATGCCAAGTTCACCCTTTCTGTTTTGTTTTTTTTAACACAAAGGGGCACAAAGTATCATTGGTGGTGCAGGTACAGTGGTACCTGGGCCCACCGGTATGAGAAGCCAACTAAAATGAAATCATGACTTGTTAGACTTGGCACCATTGGCGTGGGTCTCCCTTCCATTTTTTTGCTGTTGCCTCTTATGTTTTGCTGGTTTTAGATGCTTTTGGGCACTGTGCCACTGCTGTTCAGTGCCACAGTGCAAGTGCTCCCTACTGTAAATTGATGTATGGATTAGTGACTCCATGATTGGATGATTGGTTTACTTGTCAGTCCCTAGTACAGTGCACTGAGTGTGCCCAGGGCTTGTAAATCCAATGCTGCTGGTGGGCTTGCAGCACTGGTTGTGCCACCCACAGAAGCAGCTTGTAAATGTGTCTCAGGCCTGCCATTGCAGAGCCTGTGTGCGGTCTGTGACTGCCATGTCGACTTGGCAAGTGCACCCACTTGCCAGTCCCTAAACCTTCCCTTATCTTCATATCAGACACCCCTAAGGTAGGCCCAAGGGCAGGGTGCATTGTAGGTATAAGGTAGGACATGCCCTGGTGTGTGTGGCATGTCCTAATAGTGAATTACAGCAATTTTCGTTTTTCACTATTGCAAGGCTACCTGTTCTCCATAGGCCAGAATGGGCAGTTTGATTATTACACCTTATAATCCTAACTGACCCAGGGAACATGGTAGAAAAACGAATTTAGTATGCCTGAACTCAGAATGATAAAATACATCTTTTAGTGAAGTTGGTTTTAACATTCTGTGTTTGAAAATACCACTTTTAGAAAGTGGGTATTTTCTTGCCTAAACTTCCAAGCCTGCCTCTGCTAGGTTGTGTATTCCTTGTCTGGAGATTGAGTGACAGGGGCTGGGGGTGGCTACAGGAGACAGGGTGAGTCAGCACAGGGCTGAATAGAAAGATCTGCATCCAGAGTGGTGGGAGGAGTTGCACCTGGGTCTGAATAGGGCTGTGCCTGCCTTCCACAATGCTGGCTCCACCTCCTGCCGGGCGTCTGATGGCTCTGCCCCTCACTCACAAAGGAAAGAAGGAGTCAGAAAAACAAAGTGCTCCAGGACTGACCAGAACTGGTTTTGGACTAGGCAGAGGCCTCTCTGCCTTCAGAGAACAAAGAGAAACTGTGTATAAAAAGGGGACCCAGACCCCTAGGAAATTAGATCACTTCTGGGAAATCAAGAAACCTGTTGCCAAGGAGAAGAACCGGAGAAGCTGAAGGAGGAGTACTGCCCCTGTGCTGTTTTGCTGATTGGGGTTGGCCTGCAGTGGTTGCTTTCTACCAAGGACAGGAGAAAAGACTTTGCTGTGCTTTGTCATCTTGAAGAAGAGAATCTCCAAGGGCTTGAACTAGAGCTTGCCTCCTGCCTGAAGTCTCAGGGATACAAGACTTCACCAACCAGCTCCCCCTGCATTCCCTTGCTGGGAATTGAAGTGCCTGCTGTTGTGCTGGGCCTTCTGAGAGACTGCGTGTCGCTGGGAGCTGGAAGCGCGACGCAACAACGAGAAGCGTGTCGCCGCCGCAGCCGCGGTCATCGCATCGCCAAGGAAGCGAGACGCCGCTGCCGCTGTCATCCTCGCATCGCCGAAGCGCGGTGCATCACCGGAGAAGCGGGACGCTGCCACAGAGGTCATCGTCGCATCACCGGAGAAGCGCGTCGCAGGGCCTGTCGCGGCTCCAAAGATCATCGAGTCGCCGCACGGCCGTCGGGCGTGCACGCATCACACCAACGTTGTCACATCGCAACCAAGACGCCATTTTGTCGCATCGTACCGGAGAAGAGTATCGCATCGAGGTGCCATCTTGTCGCATCGCACCGGAAAGCAGTAAGAAACCGACGCATCACCTCCCCACACAGTAAGGAAGCGAGCATCAACTCCCCTGCGCAGCAGTAAGGAACCGACGCATCCACTCCCCTGAGTGTAAGGAACCGACGCATCACCTTCCCTGCGACCCTTTTGTTTTCTTTGCGTTACGCATTCAAGGTACATTGAGAGTAAAGTGTCGCATTTACAACTTGAGAGAACTGAACTATTTTATAACCTTTTAAAGTCTATTTTTGAGTACAGTATTGTGGATTTTTGCTATTGGGTCTTGTGATAAGTCTATATAAAGATTACTTATTTTTACATAACAACCTGTGTGGTGTCCATCTGTAGTGTTTTCACTGTATTACTGTATGTGTTCCCAAATGCTTTACACACTGCCTCTGAGATAAGCCTGTCTGCTCGTGCCAAGCTACCAGGGGGTGAGCAGGGGTTATTTTAGGAGTGTATCCCCCTTATCCTGACTAGAAGCAAGGGTCCCTATTTGGACAAAGGTGCAAACCATTGCCAACTAGAGACCCCCAGTTCTAACATGACTGTTTTACTATCCTTCCTTTCTTGCATTAGAGCCAAGTGCACAATTAAGATGCTCTGTTGCTTTCAGCCTCGGAGCAATGGGAACCCGGTGTTTAACAAAGGGCAAAGAAGACTGCCTACTTTGCAAGGCAGTAGCTTTCATTAATGAAGCAGGGGCTTTGGCACTGGTTCTCAGGAGTCTGAGGGGCCTACTGCATCTACAAATCATGAATATCTCACTTTAAAAAAGCATCTTGGGGGCTAAGTTTCCTGTCTAGCATTAGGTCCAAGCACAAAGAAAAGGGGAACAACACGTGGGAGCTCATTGTTTTTTTCTTGAAAAAGACAGAGAGCCTGTTTCAAGATTGAAATGATGGTCAGGTAACCGTTGGGGCCCAGAAATATAGTGTTTTCTCCTGGGGCCCAGAACAGTGAGGTGCTCTCAACACCCAAATTATGGGGGGCAGTAGTTTTGGGTCAATTAATGGATTTGCTTGAGCCATTTGCTGTTTTATAAGTCTCCCATTTAGTCTGGATTATGAGCTGCAGAAAGGGTACCCCTGAAATTACCTCCTAAACCCTGCACTCAGCCCTATCACTCGCATTCACCCTAATCCTTGCCATAAGGTTTTTGAGGGGGGCCGACTTTAAAGCACTGTGCTTAGGGGGTCTCAGAGCAAAAATGTTTGAAAACCTCCTGGTTAGACGGACTGGTTACCAAGCAGGTCTCTAGCCAAAAAGATGTGATCAGCGCATGGACATGGATCTTTGTCCTCATTGTACCTGAAGCATCACCACTAAGTGAGTATGTGAAAGCTAAGTCGATTAAATTAGGGTCCTCTTCCAGTTTCTGCCGCTCCCATGGTACATTTTATCTATGTTATAAAAGATCATGGTGCCAAGCAGCTCCATATGCTTCAGCCTTACTTTGTTGAGGAATCTTGTAACAGTCTTCCAATAATATTGTTAATCTTCAATTCAATTCATCTTTATTCGGATAAAAAAAAAATATCCATAAAAGAACAAAGTAATAGATACCAGCAAGATAAAAAACACAATAAATACACGAAACATATACATACACAATACTGAGGGGATTTGTCTTACACTTATAATTTGTTAGGGGCAATAGTATAATAATTCCTTGAATCAACTGATACAGGCAACCAATATCCACTGATTTGATAAATAACATCAGACTAGAATAGTAACACATATTAAAATGAGAATAAAAAAAGTTCATTAAATATAGCAGCATAGTGATTTAAAATGCGGACAATTTATCTCATTAGACCAGCGTTAAAATCAGACAAATTCATTAAATCTAGCAGCATAATATTATAAAGTGCGGGCAGTTTATCAAAAATTATATAACAATGAGATACACACAATACAATTATGCAACCTACATATAAATGAAAGGTTAAAAATGGGCAATCAAGGCCAATTATACCAAACTCATAGAAGCGCGTGAGCGGACAGCCAAACGCAAGAAAGTGCTGACGCGGAAAATTAAATTTTCGTCTTTGAGCTCAACAATTTCTCTATATGCCACCTTATAGTTGCGGATAGCAGCTGCCTTAAAAAACGGGATCAACAGTTGTTTACTATATAACTGATAAAAGTTACAGAAAAACAAGAAATGTAACATAGATTGATTGCCACGATTACCACATGGACAAGGGATTTGCTCAAGGTTACTGGTGTGCCCAAGGGGAAAACATAATAAATATTTTAGAGTACCAGCCCTAAGGCGAAAGAGCAAACTTCTTTCCCAACGGTTAGTCGCCATTAAAAGATAACGGACTGGCAATATTATCGGTGGGCCCTCGGCGTCCGACATCGTTATGTAACGGGCAACTGAGCTTTTCGAAGCTTCATGCCTAAGTCTCATACTGGCATAATACCCATACAGGGTCTCCTGTATAGTCTTTTTATTAATGCCTGACATATCACTTGGATTTGAGAAAATGTGTGGCAGATTTACAGCGGACAAGTTGTCCTTAACAGCTGCCAACCAAGGTATGCTACTACCCTTGTCACATTTAAGACAATCAGCTATTATTTCTCTGGTAAAGGTGGTTGCCGGATTTTGCCATACTTTTATCCAGAAAATAGTTGGGCGGGCCCTAATGTAATCTTCAATATAAGACAGTTTTAGCTCCCGGTGACAAACAAAGGAAGAGGAGCTAATCGGAACCCCCAGAACTCTCCGACAAAATCTATTTTCCTCTATTTGAATATTGTTACAATTCGCATAACCCCACACTTCAGCTCCATAAGTTGCGGTTGGTCTACATTGAGTTCTGTATATCTTCAGTAGGGATAGCACTACCTCAGTTCTTCTGGGTTGAGGGAGGCATAGGATTGAGTTGGAGGCCTTTAAGAGTTTGTTCCGACTGTGGGGCCGATTCCGATCTCGGTCGGAGGCGCACCCAATACCATTCGGTCGGGAAAAAGCCATGCGAAAGCCTGTTTCCCGACCGAACCGTACGCTGGTCCGGCCGAGCGAGTACGATGCGAATTCGCCGACCGACTCGTCCGGGCGACCCGACCGCTCCGACCGACTCGTACCCGGACCGTACCGCTCCGACCGACTCGGTCGGACCCGATTCGCACCGCGCAATGGAGACGTTTTCCGGCCGGGTAAGTACGATGCGCACCTCGACCGCTCCGACCGACTCGCGCCGTCCGACTCGAACTCGCTGTCGGAGCCGTACTTTGGGGGTCCGTGTCGGACCCCCTGTACGCGTACCCGTGCGAGGCGCACACAGGGGGGACCCATGGGTCCCCCTACCTGTGCGTGTACGCCGCGAGCGCCTCGCGGCGTACTCGCTGTAGGGGGCGCCCTTGTCCGCCTCGCACCCATTGAGGCAATGGGAGCCCGCGTACGCGTTGTACGACCGGCTCCCATTGAGTTCAATGGGAGTCCGACCGACTCGTGTCCGATAACATACGGACGCATCGGACTCGTTCGGTCGGACTGCACGGGTCCGATTCGGTCGGAAATCTCTCCGGGTCCGGCTCGGTCGGAGAGATTTCCGGCCCGAATCGGAATCGACCCCTGTGTGTCAAATGGGCAGTCCAAGAGCCATTATCAGCAAATACCAGCCCCAGGTATGAGAAAGTGCGTGTGCAAAATAGTTTTTCAGAGCCGGAGCTGATTACATTAACCCGATGTTTATTTGGACCACAATTCATTAAAAAAGATTTTTTTAAATTTGTACACAAGTCCAATTTAGACATAAAATCGACAAAGCCCCCGACTAAAGTGCGTAGTGCATTTGGTGTGCGGCCCATTAGGACCGCATCATCCGCATATAATAAAGCAGGTATTTTGATACCATTGATCACCGGGACATCCGTATTCAAGTTTGACAGCTCATCATGCAACTCATTAATATATAAAATGAAGAGCAGAGGGGCCAGCACACACCCCTGCCTGACCCCTCGGCCGATGACAATATTCTCTGATACGGCCCCATCCCTACTAATCCTTACCCTTGCCCCCAAATCCTTGTGTAAAAAGGCCAAAAAGTGTACTAAGGCCTCGTCCAGCCCATAATTTAGGAGGCATGACCATGGGCGCGATCTATTCACATAATCGAAGGCTGAGGTGAGGTCCATGAAAGCTAGGTAAATGGGAGACTGCCGAGCTATCGTATATTTGTCAACAATCAAATTTAAATTGAGACATTGCTCTATAGTTCCTAATTTGCTTCTAAAACCTAACTGACATTTATTTAAAATATGCATATCCTCAGCCCAACTCCTAATTTTATTAAATAGCACCCTCCCAAGTATCTTTAAAGTGTTATCGATCAAAGAAATTGGTCTATAACAACTAGGGTTAGCCCTGTCCCCCTTCTTAAAAATCGGTACTATTGTGCTGGACGACCATGTACTAGGAATTTGGGAGTTTGTTAAGTTATTAAAAACATTAAGTAAAATCGGGGCCCAGAAATCTAATTTATAATTAATAAAATCAATGGGAAATCCATCAGGGCCGGGGCCTTATTGCCTAAACTCTGATCAATTGCATCTACCACTTCTGAGAGCGATATCTGGACTCGTGATGCGACGTAAAGATCTATATGGACCTCATCCAACGATGGGGCAGAATATATTTTAGAGAAATGAGAGACCCAGGCATCACTGGTTATATTACAACTTATGGGACTTAAGTGCTGACCAGTGTTTCTCATATTTTTGACCACCTCCCAAAATCCTTTTGTATTATTGAATCTTGCAGCGCAAGCCAAATTATCCCATTGATCTCTCAAAATCTCCTCTTTCCTTTGCTTAACCACTTTATTATATTGGTTCCTTAGTGATCTGATTAAAATTGCATCCCTAGGTATTGCCGACAAAGCGGCACGAAGTTCTCTATTAGCCCGGGAGCATACACTATTAAACCACTTAGGATGGTGGTTGTTGTTAAACGCAGGTTTAGAGATCATCTGTTTAATACCTGCACATAACTGAGTAAAGGCTGCAACCACCTCAAGGTTAGGGTCAATAGATGACAGACATATGTCAACAGCTGATCGATGAAGTGTTATCATATTCTTAAACAGCATGCTGTTATCAATTCCTTTCCAGATGATTCTTAGATTATCAGTTGAGGAAGATATATTACAAGCCCCAGGTTCTCCCTTGAAAATATGTCTGGGGGCAACCCTAAACGATACCGAAGTTGGGTTGTGATCCCCAAACGTAGTAGGTATAACCTCTGCACCAACTAAAATGTCTTCAAGTGGGGCAGATATAAAAACATAATCAATTATTGAGGCACAGCCTCTGCCTCTATAAGTTGGCACTGTCTGATTATCACTATGGTCCATGGGTGCAATGTCCATCACATTGGATAAATCATGCATTAACAGATAATCCACCAATTCAGTTCCCCTTTTACTCAAATTTTCATATTGTATATAGCCAGTATCCAAATTATATGCTCTAGAGATCTTAACATTAAAATCACCCCCCAGACAAATTCCAACTAAATTTTGATTTCCCGCTACAGTGTGTATATTAGAAACAAATTTAAAAAGATTTTCAACAATCTTATTGGGTACACTTAAAAAGTCATTATTATAAAAATTAATAAAACAAATTGAGGCCCCACGTGTGTATATCAAAGCTTGGTAATTAGGGCTGTTTGTCGAAATAGTCTTAATAACGCCACCTGACGATATTTTAACCCAAATAGAAAGGCCACCAGACGGACGCCCATGTTTAGGAGCCAGTGCACACACATTAAAACATTGAAAGCCCTCACAATGTATCTCACTTGTCGCCCAAGTCTCCTGGAGCAATAAAATATCAAATTTATTTACCAACCCGACCCAGTCTTCATTATTTACTTTAGAGGCTAGGCCAGCGATGTTCCAACTTAATATCTGCAAGAGTTGGTCAGACTGCCTAGAGGCATCTCTTAACAGTGATACAGGTGCTACTATGGAGGGGGCCAATTCAGTAAGCACTGATAACGGGGCCAGTCAATCTAGAGTGTCTAAATCCGAGAGGGAGGAAAATCTATTGTGTAACATAAGCGGAGAAATGGCTTGCGTAACGTTGGGTTTATAAAAATAGCCAAGGGGCAATGACCAGACATCAGTAGAACTGTCATGCTCTCTCTGTGATAGTATCAATTTTACAAGTGCGGGTTGTCGGAAATTAACAACAATACAGTCTCCCTTTATTAACTTCACTGATGATCCAACCCAGCCAACCCTGCGTACCATCAAAATCTCATTAATGTTAGACACCCCAAGCCTTTATGTTTCGTAAGCCAAGGGGGGGCCGACTTTAAAGCACTGTGCTTAGGGGGTCTCAGAGCAAAAATGTTTGAAAACCTCCTGGTTAGACGGACTGGTTACCAAGCAGGTCTCTAGCCAAAAAGATTTGATCAGCGCATGGACATGGATCTTTGTCCTCATTGTACCTGAAGCATCACCACTAAGTGAGTATGTGAAAGCTAAGTCGATTAAATTAGGGTCCTCTTCCAGTTTCTGCCGCTCCCATGGTACATTTTATCTATGTTATAAAAGATCATGGTGCCAAGCAGCTACATATGCTTCAGCCTTACTTTGTTGAGGAATCTTGTAACAGTCTTCCAATAATATTGTTAATCTTTAAGACCCTTGCTTGAAAGTTACACAGAAATCTGTTCTGGGAAACTAACTATGCTGTGCCACTCCTAGGCGCTATCCTTACTACTCCTATGTGCTATCCCTCCTTCCAGGTGTTATACTAAGTGTTCACAAATACCAGTTCATTACATTACTAAACAAAAGCATATTATTTTCAAGAAAAGACACCATATTTCTTCTGTGATGCAACATTTTCCATTTCAATGTGTATTTGGTGCCCACACATCAGCTTGCCATTTTCCTCTGGCAATCACATGTACTACTTCACATACGGATAGATTCTGCCTTGCATGTATATGAATCATCTTCTCATGTAATGAATGCCCACAATATGACTAGCATTATCACCATTATTCCATGGCCATCTTCTACCAGGGACTGTGGGTGCCCAGAATATGCCTGGAATTACCACCATGACACCAGGCCCATCATTGTCAAAGGTATGGGCACCACCATGTCATGGATGTCCACAATATGGCCAGCATTGCCATCATTATTCCAGGGCCAGGTTCATCTCAGGGTCAGGCACAATCAAGCCGTAGATGCTCACAATTTGTGAAGAGTTACTGGCATTATGCCAATTAGTCTATAATGAGATGGTGTATGACTGTGGTTGAGATGGAGATGAAAAAAGCACTTCATACATTGAATAAAAGCTAACATATAGATCAAACAAATGCCTCTTACCTTGGGTCCAGTCATCAGAAAATTGTTTACTGACCTAGAAGAGACAGAACAAAGAATTAACGGAGTCCTACACATTCCAATATTGCTCTTCAGAAAATGCCTGAAATACCACACTTTTGTCTCTACAAACTCCACACCAGGGAAAGTTGCAGTGTGGAAAAGAGGAGATGAGCTCTCTATCTCTAGCGTCCCCTTATCTATCTATCTATCTATCTATCTATCTATCTATCTATCTATCTATCTATCTATCTATCTATCTATACATAAATAAATATATATATATATATATATACACACACACACACATACACACACATATACAGACATACACCCCCACACCCGCTCACACACATATTATTGAGAAAGAATGCTTAATATTAGGATAAACTATCAAAGTCAAAATTGCAAATGGCACTTTTACAAACAAATGTGAATGAAGCTGTAGAAAAATAATAGGCTATATTTAAATTCACATTTTGCTAAAGGCTGTCAGGCAAAAGTAGTCATGGTATCAACTTAAACGTTTTGCAGAGGGAAAAAAAGTAATGCCTTGTTATTGCCGCACACCCTACATGGTGTAGCATGCTACCCATGTAGGCAAGTGCTTTAGCACCACACATAGGGGACGTAAGCCCCATATAAATGCTGCAATACATTACAATAAATGACCTATTTTCTTTTTCCTATAACCCAAATCTATGTTTGTTCTTTTGCAATACAGTTATGTTATGTGTGACATGTTCTGTATACACGTGTTTCTGATATAATCATCTAAGCAAACCGAATGCTCCTTTTAGATCCAATGTCTGACTTAACATAACTATTAGGCCAATGCCACCGTTGTGTAACTCCGTCCAAATTTTCTCGCACAAACTGCATGCTCATAAACTGCAGATCAGCCACCAAGCATGCCACAGAGCTAGCGGAATCCATCCTCACCCACGACATAGACATAGCATTCATCACCGAGACATGGCTAAATGACTCCTCATTTCCACTCATGGATACTCTTGTCCCCCCTGGCTTTGTAATCACCAACAAAGATAGAAAAGATCAAAGAGGTGGAGGCATAGCAATCATCCACAAAAACAACATTTCCATGACGGAAATAGACTCCTTCAACTACAACACTTTTGAGTGCCTAACCGTCAACATCCACACCAGCAACAACAAAACACTTATCTGCCACCTTATTTACCACCCCCCAGGCAACACCACCACATTCACTGAACACCTGTCCGACCTGATTGCCCACTGCTCTCTCCGAGACACGAACAACCTTATTCTGGGCGACCTCAATCTACACTGGAATGAAGAAAACAACCTGCTAATCCAGAACCTGAAGGAGCTGCTTCACAGTAACAACCTTACCCAACACTGCTTAGAGGAAACCCACAACAAAGGAGCAATCCTAGACGCCATTATCGCCCAGCACGACACTGTCACGATAGACCGCATCCTGCCCGTGGTCCGACCACCACTTAATCCTTTTCCACCTCACTCAGCCGATCACACTTAAACCCCCCACCCAAGACCCTCCGAAATGGACTAGAAACTTCACTCAGATTAATAGGACTGACCTAGAGGGAAGGGTTAACTCTCTCCTCACTGCCTCCACGGATGATCTATCCACAACAGAACTCACCTCCCACTACAACACAAACATGTCATCCATTCTAGATCAAGTAGCCCCCTTGAAACTAAAAAAAACCAGGAACATCCCATCCAGATCTTGGTTCAACACGGACATTAACAACGAAAGAAGACAACTAAGAGCTACAGAAAGACTATGGAGGAGCAACCCCTCCTCAAGCCTACTCAAACAACTCAAAGCAGCCCGAAGGAAATACAAAAAACACATCAGCAGCGAAAAATCCACCTTCTTCTGCGCTGCCCTGGACAACGCAAAAAACAGACCCAACGAACTGTTCAAAATCATCAAGCAACAAACCTCCAAGCCCCCAGAATCCTCCCTACAGGCCTCCAAGGACTTGTGTGAAAACTTCGCCAACTTCTTTGAAGAAAAAATCACCAAGATTGAGCTCTCACTGGACATCAACGTCAACCCCGTCTGCAAAAGCCTGCCCCCAGTGACAGTAGATAGCATGCTCAAGCACCCCACAAAAACCTGGAAGTCCTTCAACCCCATTCCGGAAACCGAGATCCTCAAACTGATCTCCACCTCCAAACCAGCCTCTCACGTCCTCGACCCGACACCCACCCAACTGACCAAAAAACTGAAACTCTCCATAGCCCCGTTCTGGTGCAAGACCATAAACAGCTCCCTGAGAACCGGCATCATACCAGAATGCCTCAAAGTTGGCTAAGTCACGCCACTACTAAAAAAACCAGGCCTTGACTCCAAGGAACTGAACAACTTCAGACCCGTCTCCAATCTCCCCCTCCTTTCCAAAATCCTTGAAAAATGCGTCCTCCAACAACTGACTCAGCACATGGATAGCATCAACCTTCTTGACCCCCACCAATCGGGTTTCAGAAAAGGCTATAGCACCGAGACAGCGATCCTTAACATCACAGACGACATCCACAAATCCCTCGATACCGACCAATGTTGCCTCCTCATTCTCCTAGACCTATTGGCAGCCTTTGACACGGTTGATCACCAACTTCTCATCAAGGCTTTGCAAGAAAGGGTAGGTGATGATGAGGTGGTCCTACGCTGGTTCTCCTCCTTCTTACACAGCCGCTCACAAAGGATAAAAATAAAAAACTTTACCTCCGACCTACACCCCATCAACAGGGGTGTCCCCCAAGGTTCAGTGCTCTCACCTCAACTGTTCAACATATACATGGAACCCCTCACCACCCTACTCAAAAATGCTAACATCCCTTTCCACCTCTATGCAGATGACACCCAGATCTATCTAGAAACCTCCTCCATAGATGACATTCACAGACTAAATGTCACTCTAAAAGAAATCCAACATTGGCTGTCGCTTAACCACTTAAAACTCAACCAAGATATAACCGAAATCCTTCTCATCTCCAACAAAGAAGAGAACCCTCATATTTCAGAATGGCTAAAAGCTTTGGATGCTCTTAACGGCAATCACACTCTGACCCACTCCGTAAAATCATTAGGAATCACCCTAAACTCAAAACTCAACATG
The DNA here is from genome assembly GCA_963921515.1 of Calotriton arnoldi. NCBI lineage: Eukaryota > Metazoa > Chordata > Amphibia > Caudata > Salamandridae > Calotriton > Calotriton arnoldi. The sequence continues at coordinate 37,228 of CAWUFW010024337.1, read as the reverse complement.
GCCAAACACATCAAGAACTCCGCAAAGAGTGCCTTCGTCAACCTGAAGCTACTTAACAAAATAAAACCATTCATCCCAACCAACGACCTCAAACAAGCCACCCAATCACTAGTACTATCCAAACTCGACTATGGGAATGCCACCCTCACTGGTACAACAAAATCTCACCTAGCTCCCCTCAAAACTACTCAACGCAGCAGCTAGAATGGTCACTGGAATCAGGAAATACGACCACATTTCACCAGCACTCAGAGAACTAAAATGGCTCCCAGTCGAATTGCGTGCCAGTTTCAGAACTGCCTGCCTCACACACAAAGCCCTGCACACAGGAAAACCTGAGTATTTGGCTGCTAAACTCAAGAGAGCTGGTCAGACAAGGAACCTCAGGAGCTCCAGCACCCTACTACTCATCCCTATGAAAACACGCAAACAAAAAACTGCAGCACAGTCCTTCGCCAGAAACGCGCCCAAAATCTGGAACGCCATCCCAGTCGGTATCAGGACTATCTCGTCCTTCACAAAATTTAAAAAACACCTAAAAGTCCTTTTCCTCAACCGCTCCCTCCCGAATGGATAGCCGCCATCTTAAACGCAAATCCCTGCTCGTTATCTCTGCCAGACATTGTAGCTCTAAGACTTACCTCCTCCCTGCTATTTGACCCCTAACTGCTCCTCCCCCCCCTAAGTGGTTCAACCCCAAGACAACGTGCACTCTATGAGGTTATCTCAGGACTCACGGACTACCTCAATGCTGCTCAGCACACTTGGACTTCCGAACCTATATGTAGAATACTGCTTTATTGTATCAACCCCAAGACAACGTGCACTCTATGAGGTTATCCCAGGACTCACGTACTACCTCAATGCTGCTCAGCACACTTGGACTTCCGAACCTATATGTAGAATACTGCTTTATTGTATGAATCTTGCTCAAAAACTGCTGTGAAGCGCTCCGATACCCTCGGGTCTGGCTAACGCTATATAAAACTCAATAATAATAATAATAATAATGAGAAAGATAGACAATCTGTTTCACAGTTTTCTATCTTGTGGGAGAGACTATGAAAGAGCATGATATTCTAATAATGTGCAGGGAGAAGCATAACTTTTCAAAGACCAGGGTTATGATGGCCATCTTGGCTGTTAGCAACATGGACCTCAAGGACACCCACCAGCAGCTCCAAGAACGGATGTTATCACCTTAAAGACAGGTATCCCCTCTGGTAATATACGTCTCACTGTGATAGATATCTAGGGAAATGTCTTTAGGACAAGATATCCACGTTTGGGATATTGATCTTGTATATTGTTTGCCATTGTCAATGTGACCCTAATCATTGCTAATATTTTAGTTTAGCTCCAACTACATGAGTATGTATTAAAGATGTGTAGAAATTCACTTGTTGCTTTTGCCATCTCATGGGGGCTGGAAAAGAAAGGTGCTACCTACACATTATTGTTAGGGTCTCTGGCAGGTCTGAACTGATTATACGTCTATATATGGATTTTCCTTCTGGTATAAACAGGGAGGAGTCGTGGCACACTTGTCGATTCTTACACTCCACAGGCACCCACAATGTGTAAGAGTGGACACTCCAGCCCACAACGGACATACCAGGTGCAATCAGAATATTTGTGTGAATCAGGTAGGATTTTATTTAAACTGAGAGGGTGTTGGAAGACTATTGCCAAAATTGATAAGTTGAAGGTCATCCGTTCCTTCACTTGCCCTCTTCCCTTAGGAACCGAGGAGACTCTAAGAGCTGATACTGAAGGGGCTTCTCCCTTTATATCTGTAGGTGCACAGGGGGAAATACAGTCCATACATTTTCAGTAAGGTAGCTTCACGTGCAATGACACAGAGATAGTAATGGCGCACCACAATTCACAAGAGCATACTTTGCATTTCTAAGCACCTACACATAACACACATTCAATATATCATAGACAGCCCATACCACATGCAACTGACACACATTTACATAACCTTTAAACGGGCATCCAAAAAGCACTCAATAGCCAACCATAATACCATATACCGTTTGTCGGTTCTCACCTTAAAAATCGTTATACCGAAACAGTACATGCAGGACAAAATCCCTCACCATCGCATGGAAAAACACTACATTAAGACCATGTAGATGACAAACTGCAGCCACATTGAGGGTACAGCATTGAAGAGCGCAACAGCAATCACCACAACAAGCTGCATCCCAAGTAACGAGGGGTGTGAGAAGAAAAGACTGAGGGACTGTATCTTGCCCTGGCATAGATAAGCCTGCAGTTAGGAGACTAGCAATTGCCAGTGTGAACACTTTTGCTCACAATCTGAACAAAATTACCTCTTGGGTTATTCAACTTGGTAGTTGTTTGGGTAGCCTGATAGTGAACTCGCACCTGTGCCTGAAAATTGCCTATGAGCTATTATTGCTGGAGAGTGGCAAAACGAGCTAGGTTATGCCACAAAACAGAGTGGGAAATTTGGCTAGAACCCTGTGGCGGGGTCGCAATAACGGGTCTGTGGCCAGGTCTCGGTATAGAAGCTTTTATTTTGCCAAATACACGTCTTTGAGTGAGAGTGAGTCTATCCGGGCTATGTGTTGCTGCTTCGGAGTGTTGTCCTCCTGATCGGAGTCTTTCCGGCCTGGTCCGTTCCTCCTCCCAGTGCCCCGGTCTCTGGTGATATGTCTTCTCCGTGGTGAGTGATGTGGGGGATCGTGGCGAAGGGTTGAAACTCAGGAGGGAAAAAGAAAAGAACACTCGTGTGAGGGTTCCGGTCCGGAACGTTGTCAAGGGTAGGGTAGTGAGGGGGACACCTTCAAGCAACCCGTGAAGCACTAATGTCGGCGCAGGTGATAGTGAAGGGGCAAGGTGCAAGCGGGAACGGCTATTTTCCCTATTCCCTGTCTAGTTGGGGGAGTCCCTCCTCCCAAACCACCCTGTAAACCGGTCTCGTACCTGGTTTAGCCACGCTCCTCCAGGAGCGTGGCTCAGCGAAGCGTGGTGTCGTTGGCCTCCTGGCGTATCCTGTAGTCCTCGGGGTCCACTGCCGTCTCTCGTCCTCCGCTCTCCTTCTTCCCGGCTCCTTCCCTCCTTCTACTCGGCTCTCGGTCTCTCCTGGAACAACTCCTTCTTCCTCTCCGGTGGCGAAGCACACTTCCGTGGGTGTATCCTCGTCCCTTATTGCTGGGAATCCCGTGACGTCAGGGGGAGGGGGTGGAGTCCCGTCATCAAGACCTCCCCAATTAAAGGAGCCGCTCTGTTCGTCCACACCGTTTACGTTTATGGTGCTCCACTCGTCCTGTTTCGAGGAGATAAGAGGGGGTGATAGAGGCATTGCAGACCACCAGTCTAGGTTATTCTCCTGTTCGGCCTCTGCCATCACTACCCTGTCACACTCACCCTCCCCAGGATTCTCCCGATCGGGGAGAGGAAAGACCCGGGACAGATAATCAGCGCTCCCATTGTCTATCCCTTTTCTGTGTCGAACCTCAAAGGAAAACGGCTGTAATGACAGAAACCAGCGGAGAACCCTTGGATTTTGCGACTTGGACCTGCACATCCACTGCAAGGGAGCATGATCTGTATATAGTATGAAGGGGCGTCCCTCTAGATAGTATCGCAACTTATTCACCGCCCACTTTACTGCCAAGCATTCGCGCTCTATGGTGGGGTACTTAGTTTCCCTTGGAAACAGTTTTCTGCTAACGTACAACACAGGGTGTTCAACCCCGTCGTCAGCGATCTGGGACAACACCGCTCCTAACCCGTGATTAGAGGCATCTGTGTGTAGGATGAATGTCTTGTCGAAGTCCGGGGAGGCCAGAACAGGGCTTGTGGTAATGGTGCTTTTGAGTTTCATGAACGCCTCCTGCATCTCACTGGTGGGATGTGCTAGTCGTTGGGGTCTGACCTCTTTTCGCAGAATATCTGTCAGAGGGGCGGCTATTTCCGAAAACTGGGGGACAAAACGTCTATAATACCCCAGTAACCCGAGAAATGCACGCAATTCCCTTTTTGTGGAGGGAAAGGGAGTGTCAGCGATAGCCCGCACCTTTTCAGCCTGTGGGGCTATCATTCCCTGTCCTAAAACATATCCCAGGTACTTCACCTTCTGGTAAGCCGCTCGTGATTTCTTGGCGTTGATGTGTAGCCCTGCCTGTCCAAGGGCACGGAGGATCGTTCGCAGGTGTTTTAAGTGTTCACTCCAAGTGGCACTGAAGACCACGATGTCGTCAAGATAGGCTGAACAAAAAGAAGGGAATTCGTGGAGTACGGTGTTCATAAGTCTTTGAAAGGTGGCCGGGGCGCCGTGCAGACCAAAAGGGAGGACATTAAATTCATACAGGCCTTCGTCTGTTGCAAAGGCAGTCTTTTTCCGGTCTTCTTCTCGCAAAGGGACCTGCCAATATCCCTTCGTTAGGTCGAACGTTGTTATGTATTTGGCATCACCTAATTTTTCGATGAGCTCGTCGACTCTGGGGATAGGGTATGCATCAAAAGTGAAAATGGTATTCAATGCTCGAAAGTCCATACAAAAGCGGGTAGACCCATCCGGTTTAGGGACCATCACTATCGGTGACGACCAGTCACTAGTAGAGGGGCGTATAACCCCTAACCGTAACATCTCTTGTACCTCCTGATTTACTGCAGCCCTTTTTGCGGCTGGTATCCTATATGGCCTCTGTTTGATTGTTTTCCCGGGTTGAGTCTCGATCCGATGCTCTGCCAGTGTAGTTTTCCCTGGGAGGTCCGAAAAAATAGAAGAGAAGGGTAGCAAAGTCTTGAACAGGTCGGCTCTTTCTTTATTGGGCAGTTCCTCGTTTATCACTAGGTGGTTTAGGGTGGTACCTCCCGACTCGGAGGTGGGTATTGTCAAGTGAGTGTTCCTGGGCAAGGGTCCCAACCATTTCTTTAGTAAATTAATGTGATATGTCTGTTTCTTCTTGGGGGACATCTGGATCTGGTATGTGGTCTTGCCAAAGACCCCCACCACTTTGTAGGGACCTAGCCACTCGGCTTGAAATTGCTTCGTAGCGGAAGGGAGTAGTACCAGCCCCCAGTCTCCGGTAGACAAAGTCCTCCATTTTTTTCCTTTGTCGTAGCACCTCTTTTGTCGGTCTCTGCTTTTCTCGAGATTCGAATAAGCCAGATCCCTTAGTTTCCCTATTCGGGACCTCAGTCGCTGGGTGTAGTCTAGGAGGGATTTTCTTTCCTCTTCTTCTTCTTTCTCCCAGGCTTCTTTTGTCATTTCCAATAATGTTCTTGGCTGTCTGCCGTACACCATCTCGAATGGAGAACAGCCCAGACTACTTTGGTCTTGGGCTCTCAGGACATATAATGCCAGCGGTAGGAGTTGATCCCAGTCTTTTCCTTCAAGAGACAACATCTTCTTTAGAGTGGTCTTTAACGTTCTGTTATATCTCTCTACGAGTCCGTCTGTTTGTGGGTGGTAGACTGAGGTTCAGAGTTGGTGGAGGTTTAGGGAGCGGCAGACCTCTTTCATTAGTCATGACATGAACGGTGTGCCTTGATCCGTTAGGATTTCCTTCGGGAATCCCACCCTAGAGAAGAATTCTAAGAGCTTGTCTGCTATGTTCTTGGTAGTGGGGGCTCTGAGCGGAAATGCCTCAGGGAATCTTGTAGCGTAGTCTACAATAACCAGGGCGTACAGGTTCCCTTTCTGGGTTTTGGGAAGGGGTCCGATCAAGTCCATACCCACTCGTTCAAACGGACTCCCTATGACTGGTAGAGGTTGGAGGGGAACGGCTGGAGGACGATACAGGTTCTTCTTCTGGCATATCGCACACGTTTGGCAATGTTCTTTTACATCCTTATATATACCTGGCCAATAAAAATGTCGGAGGACAGCTTGGGTGGTTTTTTCTGCGCCCATGTGTCCCGCTGCGAGGTGAGTATGCGAAAAGAAGAGTACCTGTTCCCTGAAGGATAGGGGGACGAGAAGTTGGGGAGGGTCGTCGGCTGTTCCCTTTCGATACAACAGCCCCTCTTTGATAAAAAAACCGGGGTAGGAAGTCAAAGGGGTATCAAGGTTTACATGGGCGGCTTCCCAGGCGTTGAACAAAGTGGCATCATTGGCCTGTGCAACTTAAAACTCCTGTCAAGTACCCAAGGATCTGGGGTGATAAGGGCTGCCTGGGGGGGGCTCTGGTGTCGTGCTTTTCTCCCTACGTTTTTGAAAAAGAGGTCTAGGAAATCTGGGTTATCTGTCCCTAGAATAAGTTCTTCGGGCAGGGTTTCTAACACCCCCACTCGTGCCTTGCAGGGAGACCCAGGTATCGGGGAGATAGTGACTCTCGCTAGAGGGTACGGTCTAATATCTCCATGGACGCATCTTATATGTACTATGGTGTCTGGGATGTATTGGGTAGGTCGGATGAGGCCTTTCTGGATAACCGATTGTTTACAGCCGGAGTCTAATAGAGCCCTTACAACCCTCCCATTAACTCGTACACTTACGTAGAATGCGGAGCCCATCTCAGCAGTGTATAGGACCGACCTAGGGATGTAGCCCACTTCCATAGGTTCCTCCGCTGGTTTACGTTTAGGGCACAGTCGAGAGATATGGCCCCAATCCCCACACTCAAAACATTGTGGCCCCCTGAAGCTGGGGATGTCTGGTCTGAAAGTTCGAGGTTTTGCATGATCGATCAGGGGTTTTTGATATTTCCTATCCAGCTTAGGGGGGGGGCTGTTTATGGGGTCTCTCAGGTTCCCATACTGTATTCTTGGGCTGTGCTCGGGAATACGTCGTGGCCATCTCGATGGCTTGCTCGGGGATAGGTGTGTGTGTTGTTTTAGCCATCTCTGCGTTCCATAGGGGAGGGCTTCCATGAATTGTTCCAAATACACACGGTTCATAATGTCTTCTTTGGAGCTGGTGGATGGTTTCAACCACTTATCTGCGGCCATCTTGAGGCGAAAGAAAAGGGTTTTTGGATTTTCTCCGGGTAGCCCCTCTCCTTTCTGAAGCGTACTCTATAGGCTTCAGCGTCTAGGCCTAAGTGGTCCAAGATAACTTCTTTTATTGTTTGATATGGGGTAGTGCCCGTAGCGTTGGCTACTTGGTAGGCGGCTTGTGCTTCACCTGTCAAGAGGGGGGCCAGAAAGAAAGGCCACTTCTCTTCTGGCCATCCGCATGCTCTAGCTTCGCGCTCGAAATTTAATAGAAACGCATCCGGGTCTTCTCCGGATACGTATTTCTGTAGGGCTACCCCAGACGGCCCGGGTGCTGGAGCTCTTCGGTCTCCGGACGCTGGACCAGCGGGGTCCTGTACTATCTTCTGTAGTCCCTCCATCTGAGCCGTGATGGTATTTTTAAATACGTCCCTGTCAGCCTGGGCGGATGACATCTGTCGTTCGATTGCCCATTCAAGCTTCTCCTGGCCTGTTATCAGGTGTTGTATAACCGCGTCCATCCCTGTGTTGCTGACGGACAGAGGTGGTGATCCTACTTCGGACACCAGTTGTGGCGGGGTCGCAATAACGGGTCTGTGGCCAGGTCTCGGTATAGAAGCTTTTATTTTGCCAAATACACGTCTTTGAGTGAGAGTGAGTCTATCCGGGCTATGTGTTGCTGCTTCGGAGTGTTGTCCTCCTGATCGGAGTCTTTATGGCCTGGTCCGTTCCTCCTCCCGGTGCCCCGGTCTCTGGCGATATGTCTTCTCCGTGGTGAGTGATGTGGGGGATCGTGGCGAAGGGTTGAAACTCAGGAGGGAAAAAGAAAAGAACACTCGTGTGAGGGTTCCGGTCCGGAACGTTGTCAAGGGTAGGGTAGTGAGGGGGACACCTTCAAGCAACCCGTGAAGCACTAATGTCGGCGCAGGTGATAGTGAAGGGGCAAGGTGCAAGCGGGAACGGCTATTTTCCCTATTCCCTGTCTAGTTGGGGAGTCCCTCCTCCCAAACCACCCTGTAAACCGGTCTCGTACCTGGTTTAGCCACGCTCCTCCAGGAGCGTGGCTCGGCGAAGCGTGGTGTCGTTGGCCTCCTGGCGTATCCTGTAGTCCTCGGGGTCCACTGCCGTCTCTCGTCCTCCGCTCTCCTTCTTCCCGTCTCACTCGGCTCTCGGTCTCTCCTGGAACAACTCCTTCTTCCTCTCCGGTGGCGAAGCACACTTCCGTGGGTGTATCCTCGTCCCTTATTGCTGGGAATCCCGTGACGTCAGGGGGAGGGGTGGAGTCCCGTCATCAAGACCTCCCCAATTAAAGGAGCCGCTCTGTTCGTCCACACCGTTTACGTTTATGGTGCTCCACTCGTCCTGTTTCGAGGAGATAAGAGGGGGTGATAGAGGCACTGCAGACCACCAGTCTAGGTTATTCTCCTGTTCGGCCTCTGCCATCACTACCCTGTCACAAACCCATAAATGGGATTGTAGAACTCTGTAGTTGAATCCCCATTTATCTGTGTAAAATTTCACGTTGTTGTGACATCAGATTCTTCAGTTTTTTTTCTCAAACTTCTTTTTATTGAATTTTCCATAAGTCACAAACAGTACTGTCTTACATTTCCAATGTTTCCCCCGTAGTTCTACAGAGTATACAGTTGCATGGTTGACATAGGAATAAAGTTGTGCCGACGTTTTCAACACAAACAAACTTTTTTTTAAATAACACAGCAAGTGTCGTCACCCCAGTCCCCCCTCCTGCCCCCTCCCTCAAACACCCTCCTGTCCCTAACTAAGGGTAAAATAAATAAATGAAAGAGAAAAAGAAAACCAAGAGACAGTTTTCAAGTACTGACATGTGAGATTGAAATCAGGTGGTACATCTAGTCTAGGGCTCTATGGGGGAGTGGAGCAAGGTGAGGTCAGCATGGTGCCCCCAGGCACTGGGTCTAAGATCAGAACTGGAAGAGGTGCAGAGCCCTCGTGGTCGGGGGGCAAGCTATCAAAGGCAGGACCCGTGAGAGGTAAGTTCTTAGTGGGCCCCAGCAGTATTCCAAGTCGTTCCTAAATATCTATGCCATTCTCTCCATCGTTAGTGCCCTCCATAGGCGGGCGTTCCATTCAGTCAGCGCAGGGCCTCACGTTTTTTCCTTGCGGCTGCAATCGTAAGTTTTGCTGCTCCAAGACAGATCCATAATATGGCTCTGTCACCTTTAGTTTGATACTTTAGACTTTTCACTTGCAGGCCCAGTAGAGCGAATTTGGGGGAGTCGGGGATCGGGTAGCCCAGTATGTCCTTGATCTGTGCCAAAATTTCCGCCCAGTAGGGTCGTATTGTTGGGCAGTCCCACCAGAAGAGCGGAAGTCACCAAGATGCCCACACCCCCTCCAACACAGATCAGAGGTGTTCGGGTATATTTTTTTTAATCTCGTATGGTACAGGTACCAGTTGTAGAGTGTTTTATAGTGTGCTTCCCTCATGCCCATGGAGTGATTGCATTTGGTGATGTCTCTCCATAGTGTTGTCCCCTTGCCCCTCGCTAATTTCTCTTCCCAGAAGCCCATGTGACATGGCTGTGGCCAGTGTAGTGTATCTAGTAGCAAGGCGTATAGAAATGATATTGCCCCCTTCGAGGTACCTGCCCTTCTAACAAACTTTAATATAGGCGTTGGTTCTCTGGTGGCCGCTGCCCTTACTTCAGGGTGTAACGCCAGTGCTTCAGCTGGAGATAACGGAAGTGTTCACTGATGGGAAGTTGGAAATCACTCCAACAGTTTTCAAAGGTTAAAATGTCATAGTTGTGGAACAGATCCGATAGAGTTAAACAGCCACCCTCCCGCCAAGCGTCGAAAGGACCTGTTGTCAAGGCCGGGGGGAACGCTGGGTTAAAATGTATGGGTGTATATGGAAAGGGGAACGTGGTCCACTCTGTGAGTCTGAGTATGTCATCCCATATTTTAAGCGTGGTACTCATGGGGGTGCTTAGATAGGCGTCCGGGGGTCAGTATTCCCTGGGTTTCCAAAGCACATCCCATATAACCCTGCTGACTAATGCTCTGTTCATGTGCAGCCAATGCTTGTCTGATTCCCACACTGACCATTCGGTGATAACTCTCAGCTGGACTGCCTTGTAGTACAGAGCAAAGTCGGGCAAGGCCAAGCCCCCCTTCTCTGTAGGTCGTCTTAATAGATTATAGGATAACCGAGCTCTACCCTTTTGCCATATAAAACGGGTGATGGGTGTTCGCGAGACTGGGAGGAATTCTCGGTCTAAGGGTATGAGTAAGGCCTGAAATAGGTATAGCAGTTTTGGGAGCACTGCCATTTTGATTGCATGTATACGTCCTATCCAGGAAATGTACAGGGGAGCCCATCTGTTTAGGTTGTTTTTTAATTGTTGTAGATGGGGAGGGGAGTTTGCCAGCCCGTCTAGGCTGGGGGGTGATCTTCACCCCTAGATGGGTGAGATCACGCTTTGCCTATTGAAATGGGGTGGCCTCCACCAACGTGGTCTTGCCAGCGGCTGAGAGAGTGAGGTTCAGCAGGAAGGATTTAGATAGGTTTACTCGGAAACCTGCTACGTCTTCAAAGGTTTGTAGTTCCTTCTGCAAGGCAGACAGTGAGGACTGTGGGGTCGAGAGAGCCATTAGTACATCGTCGGAAAACAGTGAGATTTTATGCTCTACGTACCCAAACTCTATGCTCCTAATCTCCAGTGTTGCCCTGATTCTTGCAGCCAGCGGCTCAATACTGAATGCAAATAGGAGTGGGGACAAAGGGCACCCATGTCGTGTCCCTCTACTCAGGGGGAAGGATCCGAGCTAACCCCATGGACTAGTACCCTTGACCGAGGTTGGGCATAGTTGGCACTGATCATTGTAATGAAGGTCTCACAGAATCCGTATCTTTTCAGCGTGCTAAAGCGAATGGGCCAGTTCACCCTGTCAAATGCATTCTTGGCGTCTAGCCCCACCAAGATTGCGGGTATGCGTCGTTTGGAAGCCTTTTCAATCAGGTGTAGTACCCTCCTGATGTGGTTGTGAGGCTGCCTACCCTTTATGAAACCTGATTAGTCAGGGTGAATTAAGTCCAGCATCAAGTCGTTGGGCCTACTAGCTAAGATTTTAGAATATAGCTTAGCGTCCAAATTAAGTAAGGCTATGGGTCTATATGAGCTACATAGATGAGGTTCCTTCCCTGCCTTGGGAATGACGGTTATTAGAGCGTCATTCATGGTGGGGGTGACCGCTGCCTCCGTCGCCATATAGTTAAAAAGGTGGGTCAAATAGGGTATGATATCTGAACTTAAAGTTTTGGAGAAATGGGCCTTTAGGCCACCCGGGCCTGGAGACTTATGGGCCTTTAGGGCTTTAATGGCGGAGCCCACATCTTCAGCTGTTATGGGGGCCCCTAGAATTTCATTCTGTAGTGGTGTCACTTGGTGGAGTGGATTGGGCCATAGCATCGGTGGACTCCACCCGATATAGGGATTAGTAAAATGTGCTGAATATCTTGCCTTTATCTTCGTGTGAGCTTTTCAGGTCTCCTGCGTTATTGAAAATATCCCCTAAGTATTCCCTTTCCCGCATGACCCTGAGTTGTCATTCTAAGTAAGCGCCTACTTTGTTGCTATGTTCGTAAGAGGTGAGTTTTAAATGCAGGACCGTGAGTTCTTCTCTGTTCGTGTAAATGGCCCCCAATTTCCCTTTTAAAGTTGTCAGTTGGCGTTGGAGGGCCCTCATGGGGTTAGCCCTATGTGCCCTCTCGACCTCCCTCAACTCCCGTTACAACGTCAGTCACTCCTTCGTTCTTTGTTTGTTAAGGGTAGAGTTCAGTTCAATGCATTTACCCCACAGGACAGCTTTAAAGGAATCCCAATTATTAGCAGAATTAGTGTCTTGAGGGAGATTCAATTGAAAGTAGTCCCTGATCACATGTCGTAGGTCCTCCCTTGAGTGTCTAACTAGAAATAGAGAGGGAGGAAAAAAACAACATCGAGTTTTCGGTGCGCGGCTGCCCCATCTAGGCACATGGATACTGGTGCATGATCTGAAACCATGATTGGGTGAATCCCTGCTGCTTTCAGATCTCCCAGGAGGGCCTGACTCATACATATATAATCGAGACAGGAGTAGGTCTGATGGACGTGCAAGAAAAAAGTTAAGTCTTTCGTGTTAGGATAGAGAGTCCTCCACACGTCCACCAGTCCCAGGAGGGAAATGCAAGCCCAGGCCTGCTTTTCCCTCCTGGAGAAACTTCCTGTCGGTCGTCTATGTGGGTGCGTACTGTCCAAGTCAGGATGCCATGTCAGGTTGAGGTCCCCCATCAGTATGATCGGTTCCTCTGAGTATACCCCCACCATTGCTAGGAGGGAGTCAATGAAGGCTAATTGACCTGTGTTGGGCACGTATGCCGTCACGAAGGTGCACAACCCCATCCCTCAAGCGGCCCTTCACCATTACTATCCTCCCTTCTTTATTGGTTCTATACCCCTCGGGCTGAAACTTCGTAGTTGAGTGGAATAACAGCACCACCCCTTTCTGCTTTGTACAAGCGGAGGATCTGTAAATCAAAGGATAGTGTTTCTGTCTTAACCTATGGTTCTCCGATCATTTAAGGTGAGTTTCTTGCAATGCTATAACCTCGAACCTTTGATCAAGCAGGTATTTCCACACTTTTTGATAATTAAGAGGCGAGTTCAGGCCTCTCACATTCCATGACATCATGACTATGTTTCCTCCCCCACACATCCCTGTTCATGTACCCTTCTCAGGCTCTGTCCCTCATTCCCCATCACCCACCCGATCCCCCTTCTCCCCATTGCGTGGTGCACGTGGTAACTTCCCACAGTTGCATACACCCCTAAGATCCTCTCATGTAGCATACTGCTAGACCATCCCTTCATACCACATACAGTACCAACATAGAAGGCAAGAAAAGAAAAACCCCTAAACAAAACCCCCCGGGGCTGCAAGACCCCTTCTAATATTCTAAACCTGTTGGATGAACATTGGCGTGGGCGAGTCGTCAGAGCTTGCCACCACAGCCTTTATAGCATATCCATGCGTCATAAGAACAAGCTACAGTAGAAAGTAAGTACAGGAGCAAACCAGACCGGCCCTCTCCAGCTCATTAAACCAGGCATCCCTTGGCTCAGGTCTTGGGATTCTATCATAGTTAGCCCTTGTTCGGAGCATGTCCCCCTGTTCATACCACGGTGTGAGCCCGGGGAATCAAGCGTCCAGGATTACGAGTGTTCTATGTCACTTTTTCAGGCTCCTCTGGCGTCGCTGGGTGAGCAACTGACTCCTCCTCTCAGACCCCGCTGCCGAGCCATCTGGCGACTCCTTGCCATTCCCCTGAATGCTGTGCGTCCGGTTGCGGAAGTCCCAAGAGCTCCATTGCCTCAGCCAGGTCTGTGACATGCCGCGGCCTGTTCCTGAATTCAAAAGCTAAGCCAAAGGGGTAAGTCCAGCGGTACCTGATACGCTCTTATTGCAGTTTCTCCATCACCTGTCTAAATGGTTGGCATCTGGCCAAGGTGGCTGGGGCAATATCCTGGTACACGGAGCATGTGAAGCCCCGAAACTTTATTGTGTCCTTTTTTCGTGCTGATTGGAGGATGGATTGCTTGACTTTAAAGGAGTGCAACTTCGCAGGAACATCTCGGGTACATTTTCAGTACCCCGGCATCAGTCTCCCCATCCGGTGAACCCTTTCTATCTCAATCTTGAGCTAGTCATCACCGAGGATTTCAGCTTCCAGATCTGTACCTTCCGCTCCCTCCTCCAGGTCTCGAATCCGGATGTTATCACGTCGGGTTCTATTTTCCAAGTCCTCTGTTTTTTATAACGCCACCTGCAATTGCGTTCGCAACTCCTATGCAGTGTCGCTTCGATCTTTTGTGCTTTGTTCCAGTTCAAGAGACTTACCCTCCAGGTCTGAGATCCTCATCCTGGCGGAGTCCACATCTTGCTGGAGGGAGGTCAGCCGTGTATTCAAGTCTGCCTTCAGCGTATCTATGGAGGCCGCTATATCTGATTTGAGTTCCGCTTTAAAATCCTTCAGTGAGGAGCGCGGGTCTTATTTAGTGAGCGCCATCGACCCCTCTGTCTCTGGGGACTCCCGGGGGTCCCTCTTCTCTGCCGGGGTGAAGTAGCTGGACACCCTGTTAGTTGTCTTCTTGGGTGGCATAAAGGTTGTGTGTACCTTAGGTGGGGTCGGTGGGCCCAGGGCTCCCCCAGTGCATGCAGGTTTGACATGTGGGTTCTTCGGTGCCCCACCGGCATCAATAGTTCAATGACTCCCCCGGGCCCAGCCCCCCACTCTCCGTTGTGGCAGTCACACCCAGGGGTCACTGCCCAGTCTGTTGTAGTTGAGTATGGGGGCCCAGCCACCACACCCCTCTTTGTATGAACACAGGGTCGACCAGCGCCTCCTGCAGATGGTCCGACCGGTCGATTCAGTGGTGGGACCACCAGTATTCGGAGTGCGTCCCAGGCTACGCCACGCTGAACCCATCCAGCGTCACCATATAAGGCCAGGCATCATGGGCAGCTCCGTTTGTTGACTTCCAAAGGCCTCCAGTCGACCAGAAATTCTACAGGTCCCCCAGAACGGTGTCAATTCGTGCCTCTCAAGGAAAGAGGCCAGTGCTGACCTCTTCATCCAGTGGTCGCTCATGTCACACTCTGTTATGGCTACGCCATGTGTATCCTCAATTGGCCTAATTTCTGCCCCCCACCTCGGCCTGCGTCTCACCTACCGTGTTCCAGACCGGGACATTGCTCCACCTCGGGTCGCTCCCTTGCTGTGCCAGCACTTTCTCGGCACCGCTTGTGGTGCAGCAGGAGCACCGATCATTCACTGCAGAGGTGGTCCCCGCCGGCCGGGTCGATAGCCCGTGCCTCTCTTCCTTGAGCAGCCCCCAGCCGTGTTCGCCAACCAGACGTCGCTCCCATCTTCCCAGCAGACGATGAGATGCCCCGGGACCCTCTGCTGGCCGTCTCTGCCGTTAGTGCCCAGGAGCCGCCATCTTGCGCGATGCCGTCCTCTCTGCGATCCGGGGCAATCCTCCCTGATCACTGAATATCTGAGCCAACAGAGCGGTCGCATGCATTCCCCAGTGCATCCTGTAGCTGATCCTCCCTCTGGTGTTGGCAGAACTGCAGCTGTCGCTTTACATCATGGCTGTGGTGGCGGCGCCACCGTGGATCACTTCCACTCAGCCATCTGTTTTTATTAATTCAAGCACTGGAAGGACAATGAGCTATTGCGTCTGTTGTTTGACTGTTTGAGATCCGTGTCTCTGCCCCGGTACTGCCTCCCTCAGAAGCCTTTGACTGCTCACCCTCGCTATCATGAAAGCGAAGTGCAGAAAGTATGTACTTGTCCCAGTTTGCCTTGCCACATTATGACGGATCCTAGGATACTAGAGGCAAATGAGGACATCTACCACCGTCTTGCCTATTAGTCCTTATCAGTCCTGTGGCCCAATGAACATTCATGCAATTGTTATCGAGAATTGAATGTCATGCAGTCATAAATTATAAATTGTTCCCTAGGTCAGCTAATGTGTTTGAAATCACACTAATACTCCAGTGAGGGGTGTGCGCTTGCTGAGGTAATCTTTGCAGACATTGGATGGAGCTTTCTTCCTTTCAGAAGAGTTGGCTGTGCCTATCTGGCAGTCACTATGTGGCCGCACAACTTATAGTATCTGGCTGACAGGCATATGGAAGTTTTGAGGGGACCTTCAGAGAGGAAGGACCTACAGTGTAGCTTTTTCTACTTTGCTGTGTCATTCTCAGGTTGTTGCTTAACTGCAGGATGATTGTGAAAAGGGATAAAATGCAGTGATGCATATGCCACTGCATATCCCTCAAGCTGAGAGGCCACTGATTGGCTTGCCTCCGAATCCAACCTGTGTGATCATTTCCTGCTGGCGTAAGGATCAGCCAGCTTGCCAACAGTCTGCCATTCAAACAGACTTTAAGCTAAGTCATCCATTTCCCACACGTAATTGGGAAACCTGTGAAGGGGAGAACCTTTCCCAGGCACACATGACATAAGGATTCTGGATCCAGTTTTGACCTGTTTTTAATGTTAGCATGGAATATTGTTGATGTGGTTTCCACCAAAAGTGGAAGAGAGGATAGGGTGGTTGACCTTGAAGCTGGGGAACCCAGTTCGAGTCTTGGCAGGGACGCTCAACATCCTGTGATTCTGGGCAAATCATGTAATCTCCCCGTGCCTAACAAAAAAATTAATGTATCCATC
This sequence comes from Calotriton arnoldi, assembly GCA_963921515.1. Lineage (NCBI taxonomy): Eukaryota > Metazoa > Chordata > Amphibia > Caudata > Salamandridae > Calotriton > Calotriton arnoldi. The sequence goes on along the minus strand of CAWUFW010024337.1, from coordinate 21,042 downwards.
TGTAACGCAACTAGTGCTCATGTAAAGTGCTCTGATACATTTGCGTCCAATCCGCGCTATATAAAACTCCCCCAAAAAAATAAAAGTGGAAGAACTATTGAACTACTGAGTTTAAAGACTAGTTTTCCAGTGATTTTTTTAAAGGCTAGGGTTACTAATGCTTTTACGTCATTTTTGCGACCCAGTGGCTGTTTAAAACTGCTGCAGCCTGTGACACATTCCCATCTGTGACACATTTCCATCTGTGACACATTCCCACCTGTGACACATTCCAGCCTGCCACAGCCCATACCTTCCTTCCTTCCTCTCAGGTAGTCAGGACCAATATTCAAGCCACTTCCTCTGCCATCAAAGCAGAGGACTAACTGACCTGGGTTTCCACCTGAGTGGCGCATCATCCTCATTTTAATTCTGCTACACCAGCAATAATTTGTGAGTAGTGCACTGAAAGAAACTGGAGTATTAGTTGAGGGTGGTGAAAACCCACCTCAAATAATACTCTCAATCTTTACCAGGGTGAACCACTGAAGTCACTAAATAACTTGTGCTTAACCCTCTGGTACCTTCTGTCAGACTTAACTTACAGGCAATATGTAAAGTATTTATGCAGTACTCAAGCAATAAGAAAGCGGAAGCACAACACAAGCAAAATCGCAAACCAATTTAGAAGAATAAAAAAAATATTTTAATACATAAAATGATACTAAAATAACAAAAAATCCAATAAGTAGAAGTGGAGATATGAATTTTTAAAGTTTGAATTAAAAATAGCACTGCAAAGCTCCAACCGGGGTTATCTGATCACACTAGACTGGGTCAAAGTCAAGGGACCCGATTCACAAAGTTTAAGTGAGATGAAAGTCTAACTTTCAGACTTTCGGTATTCACAGTTTGTGAATACTGAAAGTCGGAAAGTTAGACTTTCGGTATCCACAAAGGGCATTTACAAGTAGTAAATGCCCTTTGTGAATACCGAAAGTTGTAAAGACTTTCGTCTTACTTTACCTTTGTGAATCGTGCCCATAATTTTCTTTTCATTTCAAGATAAATTTTATTAGGGTTTCACATGAGCAAAGTACAGGTATGGTAAAAATATGAAGAGGAAAGAAAAACAAGTTCCAGTGGGGTCATAATAAAAAGCAATTGAATCAATACTATAGCTTTCGGTAGGAAAAACCGTGTGTGTAGACAGTATGTTGTAAAGATGTGGGTTTTTAGTGATGTTTGCACGGAGGATTACGAGGAACTGACTGGTATGTGGCCATCAGAAGTTAGTTACCCCTGCTGTTGGTTACCCCAGCTGTTCGTATGGTCTATGATGGGAAGGTGAAGAAAGGATAGACAGAAGATAGGGCAGGCAAGAGGAGAGTGGGAGTGAGGTGTGAGGGGGTGGATGTTTAGGGGTGGTGGAGTGTCAGTGAGGAAGGGGGATGTGGGAAGGCAGTGTGTGGAGGTAGGGCAGAAGGGAGGGGCAGATACTATGGGTGTGTATTCCAAATAAAGGTGTCTAACTTGGACCATATTTTATCTTTTTTCCTTGCGTTAGTCTTTAGAAATGTGTTCAAGGAGTTGTCCGCCCCTCTGGTGAATTGTATCCATTCCCAACGGGTATATGGTCAAAGTCATAATTTAAGGAAGCCCCCTACCCAGGTTTGTCCCGGTGGAAAGTTTACCTTCTGACTTAGAAACTTCTATGCCGAAAAAGTGGTCATCACTGAGTCGGTGGGACTAGCTGCAAGCTGGATCCAAAGTGGGGCTCGATGACGGCAGGTTGCTAAAGAGTGGGGGTTCATTCGCTGATGAAGGCCAGAAAGCTCAGAGCGGGCAAAGTCCAAAGTCTGTGCCCTGGAAGGCCTTGATGCCAATCTACTGCTGCTCGGCATCGGTCTGGATGAAGCCCCCATTTTCAAGCTTAGACACCTTTCTGGAATTCGTATCTGCTTCAGCAGGGCAAACCAGCAAATAGAGGCCAACTGGCAATTTACCATCAATGACTACTGCTTTGATGGTGACACAGATCGGTCTCCAAGCAGAAAGTTAGCAAAACGTTTCCAAGTCCCACTTCTTGCAGTTTGGGGACATGAGGAGTACACTCTAAGACCAGCCAAGGGTCCAGGACCTGGGGGACACCACTTGGAGGTAAGGACTCACTTCACCAGAGGTCAGAAACAGGGTTCAGATAGGTCCATTGGGAACTGGTCAGCTAGGCAGTGGTAGGAAGAGAGGCCTCTGGAAGCTTGACTTGGCCCTGGAGCTCAAACAGAGGGTTAGCCAACAGAACCTTGGAGTCACTTCTGAGGTCCTGCGTCCTGGGTTCAAGGCAAGCCGGTCAAGTCTTCTTTCAGATTCTTTAGACAGCAGGTCAGCCCTGTTTCGGATTTCCCACAGGTCCAGGAGTGTTCTGAGGAGCTGTCTGTGGGGTTCACTTTTATGACCAGTGCCAGTCTAGGGGTGAAGGGAAAGCCTTACTCCAACCCCTAAACTAATTCTAGTTATGTTCTTCTACTTCTACTGGGTTTGGTGTCAGCCTGAAAAGAGAGACAAAGGGGAGGCAGGCCTAGGTGTGAGGCCAATCTGCCAGTGAAAAGGTAGACATCCTCTGGAGCTCTGTAATGGGCTGGGCACAGCCCCCTGGGCCATTCTGTCAAGGGAGAAGCCCCCTTCTCACACCCATAGCCCTTTGCCCACTGTCTGGGAACAATATACATCTCACCACCAGGGAGCCATCAGGAGTCAGTTGGCAGCTGGACACTGGCAGGAAAGCCTTGTGGTTTTGGGCAGGAAAATGACAACGTTCTAAAAGTGTCATTTGCAAAACAGCAATATAAAATCCGACTTGTCCATTAAGTTGGAATTTAAATTACTATTTAAATCAGTCCTCAAACCATTTTTCTAGCTATTTCCAAACTGAAATGAGCACATATTAAAGGTAAAGGTGTAAAGCAGTGGAAGAGTTACCACTGGCAGAGTAAAAAACGACATTGGAGGTTTTCCTCTGCCAGGACATGTAAAATATTAAATATACATGGCCTACTTTTTAAATACCATGCAATATGATCTATAGGCTTTTAAGGCCTACCTTATGGGGGACTTACAAGTATTAAAAAAGACGGTTTAGGCTTGGAAAAAGGTGTATTTGGCCATATTGAAATGGCCGTTCAAAACTGCATACCCAGGCTGCAGTGGCAGGCCTGGAGACATTTTTTACAGTGCTACTTTAGTGATCACACAATGCATGCAGCAGCCTACTACTATCATTTAATTTACAGACCCTGGGTACAAGTGGTACCATATACTAAGGACTTACAGTAAATTAAATGTACCAATTAGGGGAATGCTAATTCTAACATGTTTAGAGAGAAGAGCACAAGCGCTGTACCACTAATCAGCAGAAGCAAAGTGTGCAGAGTTCTATGGCCAAAAAAAACAGGTTCAGCAAAATAGGACAATACTCTGGGGGGAAACCACACAAAAGATAGTCATTTCCAACAGACACCATCACACATCAGCTCCAAGGAGACTATGAGGCCACATTCCTCTATATTTTCCATAGGTGAGGGTAAGCCTTTGGCACTATATACATTGATTGACATAGTTGGAGAACTCTCTTTACTGTTTACCATACAAGACCAATGTCTAACCCAGTTTTTCTCCACATTAAGTAATATAATAAATGGTTTTGGTTTACTGCTAGGAGTGGTCAATTGCACAAAATGTGTTCATTGCTTTGCTCTGCAGTATTGTTTATGGCTATTTACTGTGTGAGGTCCAAGGGCTAGGTGTGTCTTTTCACTTGCAGACACTCTTCACAGAGTTCTGCCCAAAAGTCCAGTTTCCTTTCTCTGAATCTTGTCAGTAGCTATGGATGACAGACATCCCACTAAGGAACTCATTTATGAAAACCATCCTGGTGCACCTTTATTCCGTAAACCATATTCCCTTAAATTAAATCAAAACACTTAACCAGTACTTAATTTGTAAAAGAATGAGTGCCGGTGCCCAAAGCTCTGCTCAGAAGCCGATGGCGGTGCAATTAAATCTCAGTGCGTCCAATACCAAGACTGTGTAGTCTTGAATCCATCTCATGTCTTTTTAAGCCACTGCCAGACACTCTCTGCCCTTTTATCTCATTCTTGCAGGTTCCTTCTTTATTCTTTGGTGACATTTTGTCCCTCTTTCTCTTCCTCCTTCTTTCCCTTGTGTTTGTTTTTTCCTCTCTTGCTCTGGGGAAACTTCTGATGCGGAAAAGTAAGTGCCAGTGTCCAAAAAAGAGTGGCAGTGTCCCCCACCGGTAAACACCGGCTCAAATTAAACACTGCACTTAGCCTTCTCAGGATCAGTCAATAGGAGAGAAGTGTACACTCTTGTCACTTTTCAGGTCATAAAAGCGGGCAAACAACCCACTAAAGAGCCTATCGATCTTTTAAACATTATGTAATTCTAAATATCTTCAGCAGATTCAATGCAGGAAATGCATTACTCCAAACGGGAAGGAGAGAATATTTATTTATGTATTTTTTAGCAGTTTTCTATAGCGCGATACCGAGTAGTTCAGAGACCTCTTTGTACTGGTCCTGGTTAAAGACTACGGATTACAAGAGTGATCGTTCCCTATTGTACACAAATATAATGTGGAAAATAGGGTTAACAGAATATCTTATAGTATATAAAATAAAAAAATTATAAAAACGTAATATGCTATACAATTGTTCTCTACAAATAAAGCAGATGTATGAGGTACAAAATAAGGTACCCTATTTCACAGTATTAAACATATAAATACAGGTGAATAAACAATGTGTAAACATACTGACATATCTTAATCAAATTTACAAGATTACTGGTAATAGCTTTAGAGAGGAGTTTATGGAGAAGAGAGCATTTAGCACTAACACAGTTCCTTCTTTGAATTGAATTGAATTGAATTGCATTGGTACAACAGCCATTTCATTTGTTTTTCTGAAGAAATAGTAGGGACGTTGTTGTGATAGATGATGAGATGGAGTTCCAGACCTCAGCGTTATCCTCGAAAATTATTGTCTTAGCTTCCTTCTCTCTTGAAGGTAGAGATTTCATGAAGGTGGGTGTCAGTGCTCCGAGTTGATTCTTTTTAAAGATGTATTTATCAGTATTTTTGCATTAAAGAAAACCAAAAACACAGCACATGCAGTTCGTTTCAAATATTGCATGAGAAACAGAGCGTAATTTGTAAATAAATAAGTGCCATGGACCTCATCAGGAGGCCACTGCAGCTTGCATCACCCATTACCCCGCCAGCGCTGCCAATAAATAAATACTTGCATTTGTATAGAGCGGCTAATCACTTGCAAGGGTCTCTGGGCACTGTCCATAGGCACGGGAGAATAAGGGCCTGATTTAAATCCCACAGGATATAATAGGATTTATATTTCGGCTGACGTGATATTGTCACCGTTGTGACGGAGTAAACCGTCCTCCAAGATCTAAATCAGGCCCTAAGAGATTTGCCCAGGCTCTCAGGATGTTTAGCAGACACCGATACTCGAAACTGGTTGCCCAGCTCCGAAGTCGGCAGCTCTGGTCGTTGAGCCACACCCTCCCTATGACAGTACCAACATAACTACTAACCATCATACAGCTACAAGTGTGACATTTTAGACTATTTCAGGCCCCTAAGGTATAATAATGGCTTGGGTGACAGGTGTTAGCCATTTTTTATTTATATGTAATTAATAAATAACTGTTGTTGCGCTGATCTCTACATTATATATACAGCGCCACCATGTGACAGACTGTCAAGAGCCGGCATAGACAATTAAGTGCTGTAGCCAAGCACTGGAAACCACCAGCTCAAATTAAGCACTGATGAGAAGTACAAACAATACAAGGCATTCACAGACAACACACAAACATGGCGTACATTTGGAGATGTTAAACTGAGACAGTGGGTTTTAACTGCAGTCAAGGTTGTGGTATGGTGCGGTTCGGAAACCGCGGGGAAGGCAGTGGTGTCTCTGCGTTGTGCAGCAGGTAAAGTCGGAATGGAGACCATATGTCCCTAGATCGAGCTGTGGAGTGATCAGTGTCAGCATTTTTGCACCAACTTATCTTGGCTGGAGGCAGTGTCCCGCAACCATCTTTTCACTGAAGGCACCCCTTCCGCATCCATAACATGGTTATGCATGTCTTGGCCAGTACAAGTAAAATGGCTGTAAGGCGCCTGCTCTGGGGGGGGAGGGGAGGGTTAAGTTGAAGTATCTCCTAGTAGAGCAATCTGAGGGGTGGGATCAATTGAAATCCCCATAATATCTCACATACAATGGAAAATATTTCCCTCCAGTACGTGGTAAGTTAGGGGCAATCCCAGGACATACGTAGAAAGTTAGCATTAAGGAGGCCACATGTAGCACATTTCCTATCAGGTTTGCTATCGGATTTAGCTATTTGTTCAGGGGAGTAATAGTATTGATGCAAGTATTTAAAATGTATGTGCTTGTGTTTTATAAGTGAGCATAGTGTTCTTAACTTGTGCATAACAATATGCCCATATCTGGTCAGACAGCTGGTAACCGGTAAGTAGACATAATATCGAGTTTTTAATATAGATGTTCTATAATATCGAGTTTAAAATTTCGAAAGTCAAAAATATCGTTGTGTATAATATTGATGTCAAGAATATCGATTTAGTGTGTTGTACAAAATATCATTGTTAACCCGTTGCGTGCTTCTGTCGGCCAACGGCCGTCGCGAGCACTACCTCTGTAGTGCTGCGCACGTCCGTTGGCCGACGCGGCCCCGCCCACTCCGCTAAACCGCCGCACCGCGGCGGAATTGCCGCCGCGGTTAAGCGGTTAAGAATATCAATTTAGAAAATATTGTTAATAAACAATCTCGAATTTGTAAATGTTGTGAAAATTTTATTATAGTATATATTTGTAAATGTATTAATAATTTTTTTAATAAATTGTATATGTTCAATAGAAAAACACAATTAGGAGCGGGATGTTGGGTTTATAGGGGATAAGGGTGGGGAGTGTTTAAAAAAAAAAATTTAAATTAAAAAAGTTTGTAAGAAATATTAAAGAAATTTAAAAATGTTTTTTAGGAGCGGGATGTTGGGGATAAGGGTGGGGAGTGTTTTAAAAAAGTTTTTTAAAAATTTTTTTTAGTTTTTTTTTAATTAATATTAAAGAAATTTTAAATTGTGTTTTAGGAGCGGGATGTTGGGTTTATAGGGGATAAGGGTGGGGAGTGTTTTAAAAAATAAAATTTTAAAAATTTATTAAATTAAATCAAAAAAATATATTTGGGGTTATAGGGGATAAGGGTAGGTAGTGGTTAAAAAAACAATTAGAAAATTTAAAAATACATTTATATTTTATAGTAAATAAATTAAAATTTGGATTTTAGGAGTGGGATGTTGGGGTGATAGATGATGAGGGGGTAGCTTTTAAATAATTTTTTTAAACATTTTTAATTAAAAAAAAATTACAAATTCAATGTTTTTTTAAATTATTTGTGAAAATTTGCGAAATTTGCAGATAATTTTGTGGAGTAATGTTTACATTTAAAAAAAAATTGAAAAAGTGAAAATTTGAAAAAAAACTAATTATGATTTTTGTTTTAATATGGTATTATAGTAGTGAAAACTATAAATCCTAAATAAATAAATTAGTATTTAATGTACAGTTGCTTTGTTTTGAGATGGTATTATTGTTTTTTTTATAAACAAAACTGTAATTATATTTTAAAAAATATATACAATTTATAAAATAATTAATAAATTGTGAATTTTGAAGATGTTTAATGTTTGATTTGGAAAATAATAATGTTATAAAAGTGAAAATTGTAATTATTTTATGTTTAATATTTTTATATAATAGTAATAATTTTAATTTTTTTATTATTTTTTCTAGTTTTTTTAAAATTTAATTTATAAATACAAGAAAATGTATTAAAATAATTTAAAAAGTCTCATAATTTTTATTTGGATATGTTTTTATAATTGTGCATACATTAAAGTATATGTATAATGTGTATTATTTTATATGTGTGTATGTAATTTTTTAGGGAATATAACATTTTATGAGTATATTGTTTTGCATTTTCCTTGAGTTAATATAGTTTGGGGTGGGAATTGTAAATTATATATGTTTAATGTAAAGGACCTTTCCTGAGTTAATACAGTTTGGAGTGAGAACAGTAAATTATATATGTTTAGTGTCCAGCACCTTCCCTGAGTTAATATAGTTTGGAGTGGGAATAGTAAATTATATATGTTTAGTGTCCAGCACCTTCCCTGAGTTAATACAGTTTGGAGTGGGAATAGTAAATTATATATGGTTAGTGTCCAGCACCTTCCCTGACTTTTTCTAGTTTGGAGTGGGAATAGTAAATTATTTATGTTTAGTGTCCCGCACCTTCCCTGAGTTAATATTGTTTGGAGTGGGAAGAGTAAATTATATATGTTTAGTGTCCAGCACCTTCCTTGAGTTAATATAGTTTGGAGTGGGAATAGTAAATTATGTATGTTTAGTGTCCAGCACCTTCCTTGAGTTAATATAGTTTGGAGTGGGAATAGTAAATTATATATGTTTAGTGTCCAGCACCTTCCCTGAGTTAATATAGTTTGGAGTGGGAATAGTAAATTATGTATGTTTAGTGTCCAGCACCTTCCCTGAGTTAATATTGTTTGGAGTGGGAAGAGTAAATTATATATGTTTAGTGTCCAGCACCTTCCTTGAGTTAATATAGTTTGGAGTGGGAATAGTAAATTATGTATGTTTAGTGTCCAGCACCTTCCTTGAGTTAATATAGTTTGGAGTGGGAATAGTAAATTATGTATGTTTAGTGTCCAGCACCTTCCTTGAGTTAATATAGTTTGGAGTGGGAATAGTAAATTATATATGTTTAGTGTCCAGCACCTTCCCTGAGTTAATGTAGTTTGGAGTGGAAATAGTAAATTATGTATGTTTAGTGTCCAGCACCTTCCTTGAGTTAATATAGTTTGGAGTGGGAATAGTAAATTATATATGTTTAGTGTCCAGCACCTTCCCTGAGTTAATATAGTTTGGAGTGGAAATAGTAAATTATGTATGTTTAGTGTCCAGCACCTTCCCTGTGTTAATATAGTTTGGATTGGGAATAGTAAATATATATGTTTAGTGTCCAGCACCTTCCCTGACATTTTCTAGTTTGGAGTGGGAATAGTAAATCATATATGTTTAGTGTTCAGCACCTTCCCTGAGTTAATATAGTTTGGAGTGGGAATAGTAAATTATATATGTTTAGTGTCCAGCACCTTCCCTGACTTTTTCTAGTTTGGAGTGGGAATAGTAAATTATATATGTTTAGTGTCCAGCACCTTCCCTGAGTTAATATAGTTTGCAGTGGGAATAGTAAATTATATATGTTTAGTGTCCAGCACCTTCCCTGAGTTAATACAGTTTGGAGTGGCCCCGGGTATTCCATTCACTCCCACATACAGCGAATCCGATGTGAATGGCCAATACGTACTTCTGCGAGGCTCGCTAGATGGCAGGAAAATTGTCATCATAAACACATATGCGCCAAATACAGACAAGCTCGCTTTCTTCCAGGTCATTCAGGAGCTATTGTCCAACGAATTGGATGTGCCATACATATGGATGGGCGATTTTATCTGTGCCTTGGACTCGGCCCTTGACAGACATCCCCCCAAGGCAGGAACGAAGCCTAGAATGTCCCAGATGCTTGGGAAGGTCATGAAGGACCTGGGGGCCCGCGAAGTATGGAGGGAAACGCATCCTACACTCCCACTCTTCACATGCCACCCACTAACACATGGCACACAGAGCAGGATGACAGGGTTCTGGTCTCGGGTGTGTCGGCTTTTCCAGAGGTAGAGGTAACCCACTTGGCGTGCTTTCTGTCTGACCACTCCCCGGTGTGTTGCTCGGTGAGGTGGGGGTCACCTATACTGGGCCCGAGGAATTGGAGATTCCCTTCTGATCTACAAGAGGATGGATTGGGGAGGGCTGCACTATCTAAGACCGTAACAGACTACTTAGAGACAAACTGGGGGGGCCCCACCTGGAGGGCCACTGAGTGAGAGGCTTTAAAGGCAGTGGCTCGCGGGGCGAGCATGGGACTAGTGTGTGGGGTGAGGAGACAACTGCTTGGGGAGCTCGACAGAGACGAAAAAACGCTAACTGTCATTCAGGCAGGAAACCCGACAGACTTAGAGGTGGACAAGAGGGAATGGGAGCAGCGGGAGTGCATAGCTGATATATGGGATAGACTGGATAAGTATACTCTGATGCGTTACCGCCAGAGGCTACACGCCGAGGGTGACAAGTCAGGTCGCTTATTAGCATGGATTCTCCGAAGGGAGCAGACACCCCATTGATCACCACCTTGAAGGCAGAGGGAGTGAGACTTGTCCACACCAGGGCCGGGATCCTGGAGGTGTTCCAGCACCACTTACAGCGGGTATACTCTGCAGACGCTGGAGTAACAGCAGAGAGGTACGTCCCCATTGTTGAAGGCTTGGTGCTTCCGCAGCTCTCGCCTATAGGCGTAGATGAGCTTGACGCCAAGATCACCGCTGAGTAAGTGCAGGAGACACTTCGAGCCATGCCGGGAACCAATTCCCCTGAGGCTGATGGGTTCCCATTGGCTTTTCTACAGGCCTACTCAAATCAGCTAGTCCAACCCTTACTACGGGTGTATGAGGAGGCCTTTGAAGCAGGGGTATTGCCCCCGTCAATGCGTCAGGGGGAAATTGTCATGCTCCTCAAGCCAGGGGGGGAATGATCAGGACCTCTCTGCGTATCGACACCTCACGATGATAAACTCAGACGTTAAAATCTTATGCAAGGTCCTGGCCGAGAGACTGGCCCCGCACATGGTGCATCTGGTCCACGAAGATCAATGTGGCTTCATACCAATCAGCAATACGGGCATGAATATCAGGCGGCTGTCGCACATTCTTCACGAAGTACGGCAAAGAGACGAGGACCTAGCCTTGGGGGCCGATTCCGATCTCGGTCGGAGGCGCACCCAATACCATTCGGTCGGGAAAAAAGCCATGCGAAAGCCAGTTTCCCGACCGATCCGTACAGCACACCGAACGAGCAAGTACGATGCGCACAACAGCAAAAATTCCGGCCGAGCCGTACTCACCCAAACCAGGTCCTGTTCTCCGACCGAGGCGAATCCGGAAACGCCGAATCGAGTCGCACGGAAGGGAAAATGCAGCCCCGTCCGGCCGGACAAGTACGATGCGCTTCCCGTACGCGCCGAACCCGTCGCTACGCACGGCACGTCAAAGCATCCGGGAGAGGCGCACATAAGCTCCGAATCGCGCCACAACACGATCCACGGCTACGAGACGAACACGGCACCGACGAGGACGACGCGAAGCGACGAGGACAAAGCGAAGCGACGAGGACGACGCGAAGCAACGAGAAGGACGAACGACACGAACCAACCATGAATCCCTTCGTCCCGATCATACCAATATTCTACATCTACTACCGGAACAGGCACGGACGCGTACGGCGCAGAAGGTAAGTCAGACACCAACCACAAAACACATACAACACGTACACGACACATCACACACATACACGGGGAATCTGAACATACTTACACCAGCAACAGCAGCACCATAGGGGCGGGATGCCCATCACCAATGCCACATATGCACACAGGGGCCTGAATGCGCGCCACCACCCCAACCCAGAGGGGGCTGGATGCCTACCACTACTACCACCCTTAGCCAGGGGGCAGGATGCCTACCACTACTACCACCCTTAGCCAGGGGGCAGGATGCCCACCACTACTACCACCCTCACCCACGGGGGGCAGGATGCCTACCACTACTACCACCCTCACCCAGGGGGGCAGGATGCCTACCACTACTACCACCCTTAGCCAGGGGGCAGGATGCCCACCACTACTACCACCCTCACCCACGGGGGCAGGATGCCTACCACTACTACCACCCTTAGCCAGGGGGCAGGATGCCCACCACTACTACCACCCTTAGCCAGGGGGCAGGATGCCCACCACTACTACCACCCTCACCCACGGGGGCAGGATGCCTACCACTACTACCACCCTCACCCAGGGGGGCAGGATGCCTACCACTACTACCACCCTTAGCCAGGGGGCAGGATGCCCACCACTACTACCACCCTTAGCCAGGGGGCAGGATGCCCACCACTACTACCACCCTCACCCACGGGGGGCAGGATGCCTACCACTACTACCACCCTTAGCCAGGGGGCAGGATGCCCACCACTACTACCACCTCTTAGCCAGGGGGCAGGATGCCCACCACTACTACCACCCTCACCCACGGGGGCAGGATGCCTACCACTACTACCACCCTTAGCCAGGGGGCAGGATGCCCACCACTACTACCACCCTTAGCCAGGGGGCAGGATGCCCACCACTACTACCACCCTCACCCAGGGGGGCAGGATGCCTACCACTACTACCACCCTTAGCCAGGGGGCAGGATGCCTACCACTACTACCACCCTTAGCCAGGGGGCAGGATGCCCACCACTACTACCACCCTCACCCACGGGGGGCAGGATGCCTACCACTACTACCACCCTCACCCAGGGGGGCAGGATGCCTACCACTACTACCACCCTTAGCCAGGGGGCAGGATGCCCACCACTACTACCACCCTCACCCACGGGGGGCAGGATGCCTACCACTACTACCACCCTTAGCCAGGGGGCAGGATGCCCACCACTACTACCACCCTCACCCACGGGGGCAGGATGCCTACCACTACTACCACCCTTAGCCAGGGGGCAGGATGCCCACCACTACTACCACCCTTAGCCAGGGGGCAGGATGCCCACCACTACTACCACCCTTAGCCAGGGGGCAGGATGCCCACCACTACTACCACCCTCACCCACGGGGGGCAGGATGCCTACCACTACTACCACCCTCACCCAGGGGGGCAGGATGCCTACCACTACTACCACCCTTAGCCAGGGGGCAGGATGCCCACCACTACTACCACCCTTAGCCAGGGGGCAGGATGCCCACCACTACTACCACCCTCACCCACGGGGGGCAGGATGCCTACCACTACTACCACCCTCACCCAGGGGGGCAGGATGCCTACCACTACTACCACCCTCACCCAGGGGGCAGGATGCCCACCGCTACTACCACCCTCACCCACGGGGGGCAGGATGCCTACCACTACTACCACCCTTAGCCAGGGGGCAGGATGCCCACCACTACTACCACCCTTAGCCAGGGGGCAGGATGCCCACCACTACTACCACCCTTAGCCAGGGGGCAGGATGCCCACCACTACTACCACCCTCACCCACGGGGGGCAGGATGCCTACCACTACTACCACCCTCACCCAGGGGGGCAGGATGCCTACCACTACTACCACCCTTAGCCAGGGGGCAGGATGCCCACCACTACTACCACCCTTAGCCAGGGGGCAGGATGCCCACCACTACTACCACCCTCACCCACGGGGGCAGGATGCCTACCACTACTACCACCCTCACCCAGGGGGCAGGATGCCTACCACTACTACCACCCTTAGCCAGGGGGCAGGATGCCCACCACTACTACCACCCTCACCCACGGGGGCAGGATGCCTACCACTACTACCACCCTTAGCCAGGGGGCAGGATGCCCACCACTACTACCACCCTCACCCACGGGGGCAGGATGCCTACCACTACTACCACCCTCACCCAGGGGGCAGGATGCCTACCACTACTACCACCCTTAGCCAGGGGGCAGGATGCCCACCACTACTACCACCCTCACCCACGGGGGCAGGATGCCTACCACTACTACCACCCTTAGCCAGGGGGCAGGATGCCCACCACTACTACCACCCTTAGCCAGGGGGCAGGATGCCCACCACTACTACCACCCTCACCCAGGGGGCAGGATGCCTACCACTACTACCACCCTTAGCCAGGGGGCAGGATGCCCACCGCTACTACCACCCTCACCCACGGGGGGCAGGATGCCCACCACTACTACCACCCTTAGCCAGGGGGCAGGATGCCTACCACTACTACCACCCTCACCCAGGGGGCTGGATGCCTACCACTACTACCACCCCCACTCATAGGATGGACAATGCATGACACAACAAGCACACCACAACCTAGGGAATGCAAGATTAAGACATCCCCCACCACCATGACAAGCGTGTGTAGGCTGTGTCAAATGCCTACAACACCGAACATGACTTTCAACATACAATGTGACCCCCTAGCACATGTGCCACACATATATGTGTGTGGCACCCACAATGCAAGCAGCCCATGACCATTGTGGCAATGGGGCCTAAACCCCCATCATCACAGTGACCAAAAGGTAAGTGTGGGGTCCATAGCTGAAGCACATTTTGACCATTGTGGCAATGGGGTCTAAACCCCCATCATCACAGTGACCAAAAGGCAAGTGTGGGGTCCATAGCTGAAGCACATTTTGACCATTGTGGCAATGGGGTCTAAACCCCATCATCACAGTGACCAAAAGGCAAGTGTGGGGTCCATAGCTGAAGCACATTTTGACCATTGTGGCAATGGGGTCTAAACCCCCATCATCACAGTGACCAAAAGGCAAGTGTGGGGTCCATAGCTGAAGCACATTTTGACCATTGTGGCAATGGGGTCTAAACCCCCATCATCACAGTGACCAAAAGGCAAGTGTGGGGTCCATAGCTGAAGCACATTTTGACCATTGTGGCAATGGGGACTAAACCCCCATCATCACAGTGACCAAAACGGAAGAGTGGGGTCCATAGCTGAAGCACATTTTGACCATTGTGGCAATGGGGTCTAAACCCCCATCATCACAGTGACCAAAAGGCAAGTGTGGGGTCCATAGCTGAAGCACATTCTGACCATTGTGGCAATGGGGTCTAAACCCCCATCATCACAGTGACCAAAAGGCAAGTGTGGGGTCCATAGCTGAAGCACATTTTGACCATTGTGGCAATGGGGTCTAAACCCCCATCATCACAGTGACCAAAAGGGAAGTGTGGGGTCCATAGCTGAAGCACATTTTGACCATTGTGGCAATGGGGTCTACACCCTCATCATCACAGTGACCAAAAGGTAATTGTTGACAAAGAAAGAGCTGCAACTGCCAAACTGCATGGATCATTCCTGGTCACAGAACCAAAAACTCATCCGTGGCAAAGTAGTGTATGTGTCCCATTGCAACATAAATTGGGGGAGCCAAATACTGCAGTGCAAATGAAACATTCCTTTGGCCATGTGCAGACAAACAACACCCATGGGGGCTGAGACCGTCAACAGTCATCAATGACACAATGACAGAAGTGACCATCAGAATGCAGAACCACATATTTGCACCAATGGGCACACAAATGCAGATACCCTGTGGAGACAGCAGATGTGAGGTGAACAGATACCATACCATAGCAGCAATGGGACACACAAACCATGATCACTGTGCTGACCGATGACCTAGGAGTCCCAGGGACAGCAGGGGAAACACACCAAACAACATACAGCCAATGGCACACCCAAGATATGCCAATGCAGTGGTGCAGATGCACAAACACAAACAGGCAGACCAACACTGTCATCATACACAGCAGGTGAGGGGTGGGGGTGCCAGTGTCCCCAGGCAACCACACAACACATGAGGAGAGCTGAATACCAATCATACAGATGTGCATACACTGCCACACTAAGGTAACTCATGGATCCAAATCCCCTATGTGGGCAAGCAGGCATTGTCAGGTGAGAGGGAGCACAAAACACACATGTCACACAGGCACGTAGGAACAACAACTGACACAGCAAGTCACAGACACACCACAGAACCACCCCCAGGGCCCCCACAATGTGGTGACCCTGGGCTGAATAAAAATACCACTGTGATGACAAAGCTAAATGTCGTTCACACTGTGAACCACAGTCAGGTGTCCTGAGCAACAAACTACCATCACACCTACACAAGCACAAATCAATCAGCATGGCCAGTAAGCCAAGGCCAACATGGAGGCAGGGGCCTAGCCGGGCAACAACTCTCATCTGCACACACTCAACACCACACCCTCGACCTCCAACAATGTGCAGCAGTGAAGTACACATGCACTGGTGACATTGCACATGCACCCATGACTATTCCAGGGTGGTGGGTGGGAACCAAGGTGTAGAAACACATCACACATGGACACTCAACAAGACTCCTGAATGTCTGACACACTGCACACTACGCTGTACATGGACATGACGGCAATACCACACCGACCAATGGGATCCCAGCCACAGTCACACACCAATGAAGAAGCCAAGGTCACCCACAAAGAACACACATAGACAACAACCAACATTGCAGCCCGGACCCTGAGGAGTGCCAGCAGTCACACACACAACGTGTCACAATCACTGAAAGATAACACAAACTGGAAATCACATGACAGGGGCAAACAACAAGTGCCAAGGGGAAACCTGACTGTGACCCATCTGCGTCTGCACACAAACTCAGCCCTGACAGCAAACACACCTATGGGTGACACCCTGATGACCAGTAATGTGCCATGCACCCACATCACAGAGAACACAGGGAGAAGACTTTGGGGAACATAGCTCAAGTCAGCAAGCATCACAAACAGGTACAACACTAGGGATCACAGCATGCGCAGATGAATGAAAGTGAACACACAGACATGCACATACAACACACACCTTGGGCGCAGGCAATGTCACACGTGTACACACTGCCATGAGGGGACTCCACTCCTGTGTGAGGAAAGCTGTGCCATATGTTGCCTCAGTAGGGCCCCATCATGTCAGCTGAGCACTTGGTCACACAATCAACAATTAGCACCAAATGAGGGCTCCCATCACATCAGCCTGGTCATGGATGTGCCAACGGAATCATCAGCACAGATCCAACACACTTGTATAGCAATGTTGCACTGACTACACGGATGAGTCCCTCCCCATTGATGCCCAAACCTGCATGTCCACTGGAGATGGCAACACGGTCAGGGAAGTAGACAAATGCAACGATGGCAGGCACAACAGATGTGCAGGGGTGGAAGCCACAGATATGAAATTGCCAATGTAAGTAGGAAACCCATTGCCAAATACTGAACACATGACACCCTCAGATGCTGCTATTGATGACATGGATACACCACATGATAGGACACATTCCCCCTGGACCACATGGGTTCCTGCACAGTAACACTTCATAATCATGATACCAGATATCACCATCACTGCAGCAAGGGCATGGTTAGCTGCACCAACAACATGTACATCTGAAACATGAGCACTAGAGAAAAGAAAGTTGCTTTATTCAGCATATGTGTTGTTTGATAACGACGTCCAGAAGAAATTAGAGCAAAGGCCAATGGCCAGTCCATTGTCAAAGTTCAAACAGGGTGACACTGGCAGATGTCACCCTACGCATGCCTGCACAAAACCAGGGACAATCCACTAGGAGGGGCAACCGGGGGCAGGCCAGGCACCGCAGGGACAGGATCAGGCTCACCAGGGGGAGTCAGGGAAGGGGTGGTGGGTGCTGGAGAGCCACTGACAACTGCAGTGGAGGTGTCTGACATGGTGTGTGCCGGCACAACTGGGGGGCATGACTCAGATGTCGTGGGTGCCGGCACAACTGCAGTGGACCCTGCAGATGGGGTGGACAGGTCCGCCACTGCAGTGCCCAAGTCAGACAGGGCGGTAGTGGACTCCACTGCAGTGCCTACCTCCAGGGGAGGAGAATGGGGAACAGGCAAGGTGGGTTGGACAGAGGGGAGGACACCCTCACCACATCAGTGGCACAGACAAGCGCAGCGGGGGTGTGGTGCTGGGAGAGCAAGTGGCAGGGGGAGAAGGCCGGAGCATCTTGGGGATGGTATATCTGTGGGTGGGGGAACCTGGGGCAGGGTGTGGTGGGGGCACCTGTGCAGTGGGGGCCTGAGGGATGGAGGACGGAGACCTTGTGCCTGAGCTGCAGGGCGGTGGCGGGGTCTTGCTCTTACCACTCCGGGGGACTTGCGGGTGGGGGCCTCAGTCCGTCTGCGCCTGGGGGAGGGTGTCCGGGGGCGAGGGGCACTCTGCTCCGTGTGGGTGGGCTTCCTCTTCCCCCGGGATGCTGGAGCAGCTTCATCGGTGGGGAAGAGGCCGAGGTCACAGAGGAAGAGCTGCTGTGACTTTGGGGTTGCATGTGAGGCAAGGGAGGGTGCTTTGGAGGGAGAGGGAACTGAGGACTGCGCAGTGCATGTGGATGCGTGTGTGTGTTCCAGGGCCCCATCCCCTGTGAGTCTGGCTTCAGTCCCCTGAATGTGCGTGCGTGTGCGTTTTGTCATTGGCGTGTGTGTCAGTGTGCTGGATGTGTGTGTGCTGGTGTGTGCCTGTGCCGGTGTGTGTGTGCTTGGGACGGGTAAGGTGCTGGGGAGTGTGGATGGAGCAGAGGCAGGAGGGGTGAGGGACCGTTTGAGGAGGGACACTGCTGCCGTCAGGGAGGAGTCCATGGACCTATTGCCCCTCTGTAGGTCAGACATGCCCGATGAGATGCCCTCCATGAACGACACCAGCTGAGTCAACAGCGCTGTGTGCGCATGGAGGACACTCAGCATGGCTGTCTGCCCTACATGGAGCTGGCGAAGGAGGTACACAGACTCCTCACTCAGGGCAGCAGGGGACACAGGGGCAGGGGGTGCGGTGCCTGGCCCAAAGGAAACACGCTCCCGGACATGGGATCCTCCACGGACCTGGCGAATGGGAGCCGATGGGAGGGCGGTGGTGGTGCTGGTGGTGGCGGGGACAGCAACACTAGCTGGGGTGTGGTGGCTGCTGACACCCGCCTCCACAAGGGAGTCATCCTCCGAGTTGCTCTGGTCCTCAGCTGAGGTGGATGCTGCTGAGGACTCCTCGGTGTGGCTCCCCTCGCCCTCTGTGCCACTGGGTCCCTCCGACCACTCCTCGGCTGCTGACCCAGTCTGGCTCTCCGGCTCCTCCTGGTCCGTGGAGCTGTCCCCTTCCGTGGCCGTGGATGTATCTGCAAACAATGGGGATACAGACAGACATCAGTCACCTGCACATAACGCACACACCACTGTGAGCACAGCACATCACAGAGCAAGCCCTGGCATCATCAGTTGTACATTGCTAAAAGTGCCCTAACTGAACAGGAGAAGTCAATTGTCAGTCTGATGCCAAGCATGGCACTCACATCCCACATGGCCTTGCACCCATCTGTCTGGTGTCTGTTGGATTGCAACACCCCAGTGTTGACACATGCACCAAGTACACAGTAGTTGGACAGTGCAGAGGACACGGTGTGGACACATCACAGCTCTTGCCACTGAGTCAGTACAGGTTTACGGATGTAAGGGATGCCCAGAGTCAAATAGGAAATGCATGTGATGCATACCAGCGACAGACACCATGATGCACCCATGTCCTGATAGCCAGCGCCACTATGGTGTGCATGTAGCACATGTCACTCCCCTGCAGGCTCACCAATCAGTAGACACATGCCATGGCGGAGGCATGCCTGCAAAGTCATACATCACTGTCTCAGTGATGTATGGCTTTGCAGCCAGACAACAACACTCTGCACTGTGTCACAATAGTAGGTCATGGGGAATGCAAGTCCTGGAGCTGCACAAGTGCACATGTACATCCCCCCACAACACATCCTCTTAACCCTCATCTGTCCAGGTCATACCTATTGGACATATGGGAGACCTGTGACACTACCCTCTGAACCTGAGCCCCTCACACTCTGCTGTGCATGGGGAACAGCTGCCTGAACTTCACATTTACATGCCCCAGTCTGCATGGGCAGCTGATCAGACACCTATGTGTCACACAAGTATCGTCTCCTATGGTCACATCTCCAGTGGCATGCTGAGCCCCTACCAAGAAACTCCACAGCAGTCCTGGCGACTAATCTACAGCACACTGACACAGAGGCAGACACCTGAGGGGTCAAATCACTGTGCACAATGTGTCCGCTGATACACGGGAGTGGGAGTACAGAGTGTATTGTATGGCCTGGAGTAGCCATGACTGTCCAGCCCCACATGAATGAGGGATGAGCCCTGGACTGTAGGCAGCTGGCTAAGTATGTGTGACACACGTCATATACATACTCCTGGGGCCCAAACATTGTTCCCACCCGCAGCATGGGTGTGTGCCAGATACCCCAGCCACATGTGGTGGATCAGCTCAGCAATTGGACCACAGATCAAAGTAACACGCTGAATACATGTCAGAATACAGGCATTGTGTAAGCAATGGACCCACCCATGATGCCCACCACAGAGTCAGGGAAACAGATGCTGTCTCCCACCTTGAGTCAAGCAAACTGCAAGGACACAGTCCTAAGTGACAGAATTCCCTGCATGTAAGGGCCACACCTGGGTATCAGATGAGGAGTGGGCAGTGCACAATAGAGGGACATGGCTCCTGGACAACATGACTGCTGTACTGTGGCAGTTTAACCAGGCCCGAGGAGGGCACATAGCATGTTAGACAGAGTACACAGTGCAGTCTTTGACTCACCCCCTCCTTGCTGCTCTCTGGCCTTCAGCTGCCCATCCAGGTCTGGAAAGACCACCGCCAGGATCCTGAGCATGTGGGGGTCAGGGTCCGTGTTCCGCCCCTCCTGCGAGGAGGCGACAGCTTCAGCTGGACCCGTGCAATCCTCCGGGTCCAGCCCCGAAGGTCCTGCCACCTCTTTTGGCAGTTGCGGATCTGGCGCTTGTAGACCCCCACGGACCGGACAGCCCGGACGATGTCCTTCCATATCTCATGCTTCCGATGGGCAGAAGCCTGTCAGGATGACAAAGTGATAAGGCCATTACTACACATGCAACATATCCGTGCATGACACAGTTGCATATACATGTTGCAATCACAGGGGCAAATGGTGTACACAGGCAGTGCACGGCTGCCCATGGACAGTTTTCCAGAAGTCACTACATGGTATCAATGCATGGGGAGTAAAACCCTGTTCAGAAGCACTGTCACTGCACCATACCTGTCCAGTGCAAGTCACCACACACTATGG
>CAWUFW010024336.1:0-62138 GCA_963921515.1 Calotriton arnoldi | reverse complement strand
TCGGGAAGAGGAACGCCAGTACCACACTGAAAAACCCATACCACCCTGCACATATGAACAAGACACATGAAACGGAACACCAAAGAGCCCGGGGACCGACAACAGGTGGCCCAAGAATAACATCCACACACAAGGCCCAACGCAGAGCGGAAAGGCAGGCTGCCGCCCACACAAGGGAGAGCAGACAGCACTGAATGACCTTCCATTCCAACTCCGAAACCACAGCCCTACGACAGAAGCCGGTGAATACAGCCATTGTCCAAGAATAGACCAACACAGGCATGCCGAGGAGACCGACCACAGGGCAGATAGCGCATATCACAGAAGCACACAACGGACGGGGAAGAAAGAAGAAAACACTCCCCCATGTCGGCCACATGCAAGTTAATTGGAAGGAGTCACACAGCACTGACCTTGAACTGTCTGAGAAGCATGTGGGAAGAGGGCCCGTGTCCTCCAAACAAGCCAACAGAACACAAGTCCTGTCTCCCTACGACTACACAGAGCTCACAGCAACCCCGGAGCGTGCACATTGCAGACTGCACACACAGCCGGAGCACGCCACCTCAACGAACCGCTGCGAAATGGCAACCGCAACACACCTACCCAACTACGCCGAACAGCTCAAGCTGTACAAAACCAACACGATACATACATTGGGATGCGATCTCCTGTCCCTGCTGAACGTAAGTTACCGACTGACTTACCGCATCACATTGTTCAGCTGCGTCATGCCCGTCTTCTACTGTCGGAGGTGTCCCTACCAGCATCCCGTCGAGATATGCCTCTCCAACCCGGCATGTCTGAAGGCGGACCTGCTACCACTACTCCTCCCTCTGGACGCACACGACAGGGCCTGCTCTGCCTATGGGGGCATGGCGTATGTGGCCAACATCGCACCCGCACTGAAATGGAACCACTGTGCCTCCACACGACGGATCATCGAGAACAGCTACATCGAATGTCACCCAGCATGCCCCATCATGGTCCTCCAAGGGACAACCTACGAACAACACCTTGACAGCCACCATCCGCTTCATTGGCTGGCAAACATGTACACCACCAATGACATGGAAGCCCTGCTGGACGGCATCGCATACCTGACAACCTGTAAATACGTCGGACCACAACGCAGGTTCCCCGAGTGACCTATGAAGTCCAACCCCGCACCCATGCTCAGCTTCCGCACGGACTGGCCAGTCACCACCACAACAGCCATACCAAACGACCGGCAACTGTAACCACACCATCAACGACATCGCCATGACATCGGATATGACCGGGACATGCACACTGTTCCCCATCACATCCAGGAACACCGCATGCATCGTGGGAGGCAGTGGCATGGGCTCTGTGTATCGCACCCACATGGACGGAACTGCACGAACAACCAGGACACGACATGGATCCAGCGCACATGGACACACACACCGCTCAGTGGACATGAATAGGTCGCCTGGAGTCTGTGGGTGCTGCACCCCTCCCACCCCCGCCCCGGGAATCCCATACCAGGACCTTTGCATGGACGACAAGTGCATACAACAACAACACGACCCCAGTGACTGTGACATGTCCAGTAACCACCACAGTGCAACAACAAGTGGCACGCCGCTGCATGCACGCAAGCACATGCCCTGATGTCATCTCACATGCACGCGTGCATGAGGAACAACCGCAGCAAACCTGTCACATGGAACTGAGATGGACTGTGCCCATGATGCCGAGCGGTCTGGTAGGCTACATGTATACCGTCTGTGTCAAAGTCCGCAGCTCCGCAGCTATACGTAAATGTACATTAGCACAGCCTTGGCCAAGCAGATGTAACCCCACACCCTATCCCATTTGTAATCATGCTCAGTATATCCTCAACATGTATCCCGCTGCCAGTAGTGTCCACTATACTGCATCACAGAGGACAGAAGACTCAATATAATGTTTGAAACCAAAACTGTCTCCGCTGACTCATTTCACAAGTACGAATGAGAGAGGATGAGAGTATGTGAAGTACACGGCAGTCGTGACATGACCATGTAGTCCACTGGTATTGGATGTCAACGCAAATGAGTAGCACTACTGTGGAAGACACACATGTGTCGTGTGAAGTCGTATGGACGCAGTGCTCAGGTGGGTGGGTGCGACGGGTAGATGCGCACATGCCAAGTTGGAGCACGCCGTGTTGGGAGGGGTCATGAACAGTACACCACCGCTTCCCTGGGCATTGTGAGAGGACACCTGTCGGGGGGAGTGAACACGTGTGTGCACAGCAGCCGGGCACACGTACAAAGCGGTACCAGGCGCACCTCAGCCCACCCTCTGTGGACAAGCTGGATCCTGTTGTGCGCCCGCCATGCCCCTTGACAAGGCACACACAGCCCCAGTCGACCAGGTGTAACCCCAACATAGTCAATCCGCACAGGCGATACAGGGCACGGGATGGCAGTGGAGCATGGTGTGTGTGAGGTCTCCTCGCGCTCCTCCTGGTCATATCACGCAGGCAATAGAACCTCAACGTCTAGCATGGCACAAGTCAGATGGAAGTGTAGGGGGACGCACCACAGCACGAGCAGCACTGACGTCACGGGAGGTGGCTCGCACCATCCCATCCATTGCCCATCATACCAACCACGACACATGCCATTGCGACTAAGTGCAAGCGCGTGCGCCACCACCCCCGAGCCCTCCCCAGAGAGGCCAAAGAGTGAATGTGTGGGCCAACAGCCACAGACGGACGCGGCCTGGCCGCAAGGGCAGCCACAGCCACTGGGTGTCGCAGGTGGCGGATCCGGAAGGCGAAGACTGTGATGCATAGTCCATGCAGGCCGGGTCTCCATTTGGGGCACCACGCAGGTGGACGGCGTCCCGCCACACATCATACCCTGAGACAGCCCACTCGTGCAACTGGACCCACACATACACTCCTTGCCCTCTCTGGTGCGAGCTTGGGGCTGCCTGTGCAAGCGCTAGCCTCGCAGGTGAGCATGCATATTGGGGGGCGAGGGGAGGACATGAGGGCTGGGGCGAAGATGACTGTATCACTGTCAGTTAGAACAAGGGATGACCCAGATGTGGAAAGGAAGAGACGTGTCCCGTGTGTACTGCAACTAGTCGCCAATCCAACTACCCCCCCATGTCCGGAATGTAAGCCCGCACCTAGGCCCGCCCATCCGCCACATCGAACATACCACCAGCACGACAACCTTCCCATTCGAAACACTGACTGGGGGTGGCGACCAGTGAACAATCATGTGTAGCCTACCCACGCGTACATGTGGGCCCTCCATGATCCATGTCACCTGCGGCAAAGACATGACATGCGCAATGAGGGAAGTGAGGAGAGCTGTCCGCCCCACGCGCAGAAGGTGCATCAGCTCCACAGACCCAGCAGCGAGTCCAGCAGGGGTCACATGTGCAGGGGCAGCTGTGCCTGGTGTGAAGGCACATGCATATAGACAGCACATCGACCAATGTGTAGTCTGCTCACATCCACAGTCCATCATCATGCGGACATAGGAATTGAACACAGGGCAACACATCTTAGTTGGTGCACCCACCGTGACCAACAATGCGCAATCATCGACGTACCCGCCCTGTGCATGGCCCCCACCCAACGGAGGCACATCCAGTGCCACCATCCCACACACACAAGCCTTCCACGGAACATGCTGTGTCCAATGCTCAGTACAGAGTCAGCGCCCATCTGGTGGATCCTGAACAGGAGACACATGCACACACATGCCAGCTCCCACTATGTACGACTGCCACCTGGCACGTGCAATGTAACCTCTCACCTGTGACGTGTGACTGCAAGCACACAGCCGTCTTGGCATGGGGCTGTCAATGTGGACACCAGTCAATGTTTCGGGAGCTGTGATCCGTACAGTGCTGTACATAGGGTGCAGTGCTGACACCTACTACTGTCTCATATCCCCTCGTGCCACAGGTCCCACTTGTATTGGCCGCTCAGCCCGTGCCCACATCGTCGTCGTCGTGTGCCATACTCATCCAGCCTCGGAAGCAGTTCCATGCTCAGCAGACACTCATGTTGCCGTGGCGTTGCCGCTTGACGAATATGCAGTCAGTCCCCATCAGCACGCCCCGCAAGTCATTGGGGCCTAGATCCCCATGTGCATGCACATGGCAGTGGTATGTCTCACTTGCCATTGCCATTGTTGGGAGACCTGTGTAAGTGTATTGTGGCCGTGCCGTCCCAGCTTGACAGCTGGGCTGTGGCTCATGTGCTTGCTCAGTCATGTCAGTGATGTGTATGCGAAATTGCTATGTGCCGTGTTGCTTTGACATGTGTCCTCTGCCATTTAACCCAGGCGGAGACCGAACATTGACCGCCCATACCAATTGCTGGCGGACATGGACGATACAGAGGTAATCAGGAAGTTTCGGCTGGACAGGCCAACTCTGCATCGACTGTGTGCCATGTTAGAGCCCCATCTCCGTCCCCGCAGGGTGTATCCGACTGCTGTCACCCCCACGGCTAAGGTGATGGCCGCCATGCATTTCTTCGCCACTGGGTCATTCCAGCACACAGTGGGCAGTGGAGGAGGGATGTCCCAGCCCATGTTCAGCAAGGTGCTGAGGGATGTACTGGCAGCCATGATGCTGTACCGAAACAGGTACATCAGATTCCCCAGGGCTCGTGAATTGGCGGCAGTGAAGGGTGCATTCTATGCCCTTGGCAGAATCCCACACGTCGTGGGAGCCATTGACTGCACACATGTTGGCCTTGTTCCACCACAGGCCACTGAGCACCTGTACCGCAACAGGAAGCACACGCACTCCCTGAATGTGCAAGTGGTGTGCCTTGCGGACATGGTGATCACCCACGTGTGTGCCAAGTTTCCAGGCTCGGCACATGACGCACACATAATGCGCAACAGCATCTTGCCACGACTGATGGCCAATCTGCAACAGGATCGTGGCTGTATTGTCGGTGAGTATGTGGAGTGGTGTAGCGTGCTGGTTGTGCGATGCTGTCCCCTGTCCAGTTGGAATAGCAACGGTTCTCTGTGTCCCTCACACCCAGGTGACTCTGCGTATCCGAATGGGGCATGGCTGCTCAGTCCATTGAGGAATCCTCGCACCCCAGCAGACGATCGATACAATGAGGCACATGGGAGGACCAGACGTGTGGTCGAGCGTACCTTTGGCCTCCTCAAGTCCAGGTTCAGGTGCCTGGACCGCACCGGGGGTGCACTGGCGTACTCCCCACAGAAGGTGTGCCAGATAGTGGTGGCGTGCTGCATGCTGCACAATCTGGCCATTCGGAAGCAGATCCCCCTCATTGTGGATGACGGAGATCAACCAGGGCCCCAGCCCGCAGACCAGGACAGCTCGAGTGAGGTGGACAGCGGAGAGGAGGAAGCTGGGAATGTGCGCCAGCAGCTCATCGCCCGCTACTTCACTTGACGGTGAGTGTCCATGTACGACGGATGATGTGTCTGTATCTGTGCAGGTGTGTGTGTGCTGTGTCAGGGTGGCCGTATGTTCACTGCGTGCAGTGTGTCAACGCTCCATGGCCAGGGTAGTATGCCACTGTTGGTGACTGTGGCATTGTGCCCTATTGCTCTGTGCGATGTGTGTACATTGCTTGTAGTTGTTGACATGTACTGTGTGATGGGTGTGTGACACACTCATTGAATGTGCTCCTGTTCTGTCTCCCACCCCTAGGTCCCTACAGGCCCTCCGGATTCCATTGCCATGCCACGCATCAGGTGCCTTTCCGCCCAAGGTGGCCGTTGTATTCCGTACAAATAAAACACAGGGCACAAACAGCAGTTAGTGAAAAAGGTGCATTTATTACAAACTGTGACATGTGATTGTGTGTAAGGTGATGACAAAAGTGGTGCGTGCAGTGACAATGAGCTGTCGGTCATGGCTGCGTGATGATCAGGGTGTACCCACTGGTTCTATGTCCATAGTCCAACACACACATGCCATCCAGATGGCTGTGTGGAGTGGGATCGTAGAGCAAGTCAATGCAGTGGCTGGTCAAGGAAGGCTGGCGGAAGGCTGGCTGGCTGCCTCACTTGCGACTGGAGCGTGCGAAGTCCTCCCGGGAGATCAGTTTCCTCTTCGGACAGCCCCTTCCACGTTTGGGAGGGGGTGTGTGGTGGCGACCTGCTGGTGGTGGGTGAGGTGTGCTCACTGGCTGTGGACGCAGGGGAAGTGGACACTGCTGCCCGACCCTGCGCCCTAGCAGGTGGTGGCGGAGGTGGTGTTGCTGGCCTTGCCTGTGACCCCACCGCCACCACCAGCTGGCCCATGAGGTCCACGAGTTGGTCCATACGGGACACGAATTGGCCCATATGGGCGTCCATGGACCTCAGCACCCCCAGCACCTCCCGCGTGTCAGTAGCAGACCTGGCCCATTGTCCTTGGGCCTCTTCATAGGCCCCAAGGACTCTGGCCATTTGAGGCAGGGCATGGCTCCCAGGGGAGGCTGGCGTTTCCCTGACCCTGCTCCTCCTACCAGTCCTGCTGCCACCGGCCTGCCCACTAGCCACATTGCACACCACGGTCCTCGCTGTGGCTCCCAGGGTGGATCCAGTCGGCCGGGCCACCACCTGCGCTGGGGCTGGTGCCAGCGAAGACGTGGTGGTGGTGGAGGCGGTGGTGGTCGGTGCGGCGATGGTGGCGGTTGCGGCAGTGGTAGTGGCCGCAATGACCGTGGGTGTGGCCGCAACGACAGTGGCAGCAGGGGACTGGGACTGTTCAGCATCCCTGGATGATGGGTTGGTGGGTAGGAGGGGTCCTGGGGAGCGGCTGGGCCCTGCCACGCCAGATGGGCCAGCTTGGTGGTCCGTGTCCGAAGAGGAGGACAGATCCTCCAGATCCGTGTGTCCTCGTTGGGGGCTTGTGGGCTGGCTGTGCTGGCTGCTGTCTCCATCCCCAGCATCCAGCAGTTCGTCACCTGTGGAGAGAATGAGATTTGTTATTGTGTTGCACCTGGCGAAGTATGTATTAGTCGTCTGACATTGGCAGTTCGTGCAATCTCGTACATGGGTTTCCCGGAGGCGAGTGTGTGGCTGTGGCATCTGTAGTTGTGTGTGCTAGGCTATGGGACTGTGTGCTGTGCACATGTGGCATGGGACGGATTGGCCCTGCCGATGGGTGTGTTGCTGTGCCCCTACTCATTGTGACTCTGGTGTATGCGGGCTCCTGGCCCATCCTGGGTCTGGTTTGTACTTTGCTTTTGGAGTTCATATGGAACGCTTAGGAACGCATATGGCAACATGGGGGCCATGCCCCAGATTCGCATTTGGGAGGGGATATGCTTTTGGGGTTCAAATGGAACGCTTAGGAACGCATATGGCAACATGGGGGCCATGCCCCAGATTCACATTTGGGAGGGAATATGCTTTTGGGGTTCAAATGGAACGCTTAGGAACGCATATGGCAACATGGGGGCCATGCCCCAGATTCGCATTTGGGAGGGGATATGCTTTTGGGGTTCAAATGGAACGCTTAGGAACGCATATGGCAACATGGGGGCCATGCCCCAGATTCGCATTTGGGAGGGGATATGCTTTTGGGGTTCAAATGGAACGCTTAGGAACGCATATGGCAACATGGGGGCCATGCCCCAGATTCGCATTTGGGAGGGGATATGCTTTTGGGGTTCAAATGGAACGCTTAGGAACGCATATGGCAACATGGGGGCCATGCCCCAGATTCACATTTGGGAGGGAATATGCTTTTGGGGTTCAAATGGAACGCTTAGGAACGCATATGGCAACATGGGGGCCATGCCCCAGATTCGCATTTGGGAGGGGATATGCTTTTGGGGTACATGCTGTGAGCCATGGGTGCCGAACGTGACATGTGTTGTGGCAGCATGACAGTGCATGGTCTGAGGTGTGTGCATGCCTGACATGCCCTGCATATTTGCGGTCTGTTGTGATTACTGGACATGGCATTGGACGCATCGTTATGAGTGAGTGATAGTTGTGTGCCAGCCAACGTATTGCAGTTGTCCCATCTCCTTGGTGTGCGTGCTGCCCTGTGCCATGTGCATCACTGCAGTGCTCGGGGGGGTGTGGCCCATGTTGTGTGTTGTTGCTCACAGTGTGTCGTGCGCTTAATTGACTTCTGGCACATGGTTGGTCATGGGCATGTGTCTTAGCGTGACTGCTGTATGTGTGGCAGCTGTGCGGATGACATGCCTTTCATGAGACTGGGGCTGACAGATGGGATGGATGGTATGTTGTATGTGCATGGTGTGTCTGTGAGTTTGATGGGTTCAGTGGTGTTCGTGTGCATTTATGTTGTTCCGCTCTGTTGCGTCTAGTGTTGTTTGTCTTACATAGGCGTAGTTGTGGGGTGTGGGGTTGACAGGCAGTGGGGGCTACATGGACAGGACTTCAATGGTGTTTCGGTTGTGTGTGATGAGTTGCACAGTGGCTGCCGTGTGGGACTATATTCAGTGTGGCTTGTGCATGCAGACGTGGCTCCTTGGGTGTTGCTATGTCTGTGATGGGTCATGTGGGGTGTGAGTCTGTTGTTCATGTCCGTGTGCACATTGTTCACTTGTTCGTGACGGTGGGCGGTGCTGCGTGTTCGTGTGCTACGTGACATGTCCCATGTGTTGGTCGTGTTATGGTCCTCATGCCTCCAGTAATCCAGCCCTGTCCAGTTTCCCACCTGCAAGTTGTTCGTGCGTGCACTGTACTGGATGCCACATGGCTCTAAGCGGGGGGTGCTCCATGTTGCAGGTCTGTGGGGGTGGGGGGTGTTGTGGGTCGTGGGGGTGGCTGGACACCCACTGACACCGATTGCTGTGGACCGTGATGTCTGCCTTTCGGCTGTCGTTGTGCACTGCGGTGGCTGACACGTGGCTGTGGGGGATGCTCCTCCTTGCTGTGCTGTGGGACTGGGGCCTGGTGTGTGTTGTACTTGGGCTGTCCACCCTCCCACCCACTGCACTTTGTGTTCCTGCCACTTACCTGTTACTTGTCGGTTAGTGCAGCTGTGGCGGACACATGGGTGTGGTGGGTGCTCGTTGTGGCGCTTCTGGCATATTTGGGGACCTGTTGGTGGTTACGTGGCTGGCTTAGTGTACACATGTCCCCACGCATCTTACAGTTGTTCGGTTTGGGCTGTGTGTGGTAGTGTCTGTTGCATGTGTGTGTGATGTGTTGTGTATTGTGTGCTGGACATGGGGGTGTTTGTCCCTGGGAGCTGTGGCATGGTAGTTGCGCATGTGAGTACATAGCAGTGTGCTGGTATACATTAGTTTGTACTTACCAGCCTCCACTCCCCTGCTAATCCGGCGAGGATCTCCGGATGGATTACGACTCGCACCTTCTCCTCCCACGCTTTGAAGGTCTTAAAGAGCGCGGGATTCCCTCCGCCAGTGACGGCAGCCAGCTCTCTGTTTTTGCCCTCCTTCTTCTTGACCAGGCTCTTTACGTCATTCCAACGTTTGTTTATCTCGACTCTGTTTCTGGGCAGGGTCCCGACTGCATTGACCTGGTCTACGATCCGGTTCCACATTCTGTTTCTGGTGGCTAGTGGTGTGTGCTGGACCATGTTCCCATAGATTTGTGGGTACACCTTGATGATCTCGTCGACCATGACCGTCAGCTCCATGGGCGTGAACTTGGGCATCCTTTGTGGTGCCATGGTGTTTGTGGTGCTGGTGCGGTGTGTGTTGTGTAATGTGCAGGGGGTTTGTGGTGCCGGGGTGTGGTGGTGGTGGTGGTGGTGGTTGTGATGTGTGCGTTTCTGTGGTGTGCTGCTGTCCTTGCTGTGTCACTGTGTCCTCTCCTCTCCTCTCTGGTTTGCAATGTAGCAAGGGGTTGTGGTCTGTGGGAGTGCTGCTTTTGTACTCACCTATGTGGGTGTGTCCTCATGGTCTGTTGTTTTCAGGTGTGTTGTGTCTGGGGTTCTGGCCTTTGTATTTTTTGTTTGTCCGGGGGGTGTTTTCGGGATGTGTACTGTGCTTGTGTATTTGTGCGTGCCTTGCTGTGTGAACTTGTTGGCCATGTTGTGTGCTATTGGTTTTGTGTGCGGATGGTTTCTGTGCAGGTACGTTGGCGCCATGGCTTCTGCCGTGTCGATTCTCATCGGCGTTGTTTGCGCTGGCGGGCGGTATATTTGTGGTTTTTCCGCGCTCATGGCGGTGCGATCGTAATTTCACGTGCGGTGTGTCGGCCGTGTGGGCGGGCGGTTTTGTGTTGTCGTGCGTGTTTCCGTCCGTGGCGGGCGGTTTGACTCAGACTCGGACGATGGCGGGCGGTATTTTGTGTGATTTTTCGCCGATGGCGGTTTTCGGTTTGTGTAATCGTAATGGCGTGGTCGGTGTTCAGACGGTGTGTGCGGGCGGAATTTTTGCCGCTTCCATGCCTGGCGGATTTATTTACGCCGGGTATCGTAATGGGCCCCTTAATGCAGTAAAATGTTACTTTACATAGAAAAAATATACAACTATTTAAATAAAATAGTACAATTTATTTTGATTTAATTAAAAATTGTTACATAATGTACCTAATTTGTAAAATTATAAAAATAAATATTATAATAAATATAATATTTATTATTATAATTACAGAAAAAAAAAATACAATAAAACAATGTATAAAAAATTGTTATAAATGTTTTTCATGCATTATACAAATAGATTTCTGTTAAAAACTTGTTTTAAGTTGAAAACATTGTAAAAATAATTAATATTAATATTTTTAATATTAATATTAATTAAAAAAATTAATATGTATGTAACAAAAATATAAAAATGTTAAACATTTATATTATATGTAAACAGTTTGCACTTTCTTTGTATAAATATATACAATACCTATTACTGTATTAAATATAATTTAAAACCCAAATTTCTACTGTTTTGTTAATAATTAATATGTACTAAAAAAATGTAAAAATATTGTAAATAGACATAACATATTTTCTGAAATATATGCACTAATATGTTTCTATTGAATTATAATGTAATACAATATTTTACTGTGTTATCCTATTCAAATTAATAAACAATCAAAAATTATAACAACTACAATAAAAATTGTGTTTTTTTCTAATTATTTTTATTTTGCTTATATTATCTATATTTTACATATATAAAATACTATTTATTTTTACAAACATTATAATGAATAAATATTGTCAATTTATTAACTACCATTACCCATTTTTTAAATGCAAAATTATCTTATATATTTTTCTAGTAATACATATTAATATATTAATAAACATATTACATACAAATGTAATATTATTTATTATCCTACACTATACTTATTTAATGAACTATTACAACTCCAATATATAATAATTAAATACAGTTACTGTACACTAACATATTTTTATATACTATTCCTACACCAATATAAATTAATTTGAGCAAATGCTGCACAGTGAACATAATTAATTTACTATAACCACTCCAATCCACATTAAATAAAGTAGATGTTGGACACTAAAATTAAATAGTTCTATATTCCCACTCCAATATAAATTAATTAGGGTAAGTGGTGGACACTAACATAAATAATTTACTATTCCCACTCCAGTCTAAATTAAATTTGGGTAGGTGCTGAACACTAACATAAATAATTTACTATTCCCACTCCAGTCTATACTTAGGGGTCGATTCCGATCTCGGGCGGTAGGGCTCCGAATCGGATTCGACTTTACTGGATCCGAGTCGGAGGCTTTGTTTCTGACCGATTCGTACATTCGTCTGAGCGAGCAAGTATGATGTGATTGAACGCGAAATCGCCGACCGACTCGTTTCCGGGTCCGAACCGCTCCATCCGACTCATTCGCACTCGATTCGTGGCGCGCAATGGAGATGTTTTACGACCGAGCCAGTACGATGCACGATCCGGACAGCCGGATCGAGTCGGAGCCTCCGACACGAAAAAGCTCTCGAACGCGGACTTCGGGGGTCCATGCCGAACCCCCCTTCACCCGTAGCCGTACGAGTCGGACACAGGGGGGACCCATGGGTCCCCCCTATACATGCGTGCACGGTGCGGATGGCACCAACGCGTACCCACTACAGGGGGCCCCCTTGTGCGCAACGTACCCATTGAGTCAATGGGAGCCCATGTACACATCGTATGACCGGCTCCCATTGACTTCAATGGGAGTCCGACCGAACCGAGTCCGGCAGCGTACGGCTGCATCGTACTCGTTCAGTCGGACTGCAGGGGTCTGGCTCGGTCAGAAAACAATCCGGATCCGGATCGGTCAGAGCGCTTTCCGACCCAGATCGGAATCGGCCCCTAAATTGGGGTAGGTGCTGGACAGTAAACATAAATATTTTACTATTCCCACTCCAGTCTATATTAAGGGGCCGATTCCGATCTCGGCCGGTAGGGCTCCGAATCGGATTTGGCTTTACCGGATCCGATCCGGAGCCCTGTTTCCCGACCGAATCGTACGCGGGTCCGGCCGAGCGAGTACGATGCGAATTCGCCGACCGACTCGTCCGGGCGTCCCGACCGCTCCGACCGACTCGTTCCCGGCTCGAACCACACCGACCGACTCGCTCGGACTCGACTCGCACCGCGCAATGGAGACGTTCCCCGGCCGGGTAAGTACGATGCGCGCCGCGAGCAGTCCGACCGAGCCGCGCACTCCGGCTCGAAAGAGCTGTCGGAGCCGTACTTTGGGGGTCCGTGTCGGACCCCCCTGTATGCGTAGCCACGCGAGTCGCACACAGGGGGACCCATGGGTCCCCCCTACCTGTGCGTGTACGGCGCGAATCGCTCGCCGCGTACCCGCTGTAGGGGCGCACTTGTCCGCCTCGCACCCATTGAGTCAATGGGAGCCCGCGTACGCGTTGTACGACCGGCTCCCATTGACTTCAATGGGAGTCCGACCGACTCGAGTCCGATAGCATACGGACGCATCGTACTCGTTCGGTCGGACTGCACGGGTCCGATTCGGTCGGAAATCTCTCCGGGTCCGGCTCGGTCGGAGAAATTTCCGGCCCGAATCGGAATCGACCCCTCAATTGGGGTAGGTGCTGGACAGTAAACATAAATAATTTACTATTCCCACTACAGTCTATATTAAATTGGGGTAGGTGCTGGACAGTAAACATAAATAATTTACTATTCCCACTCCAGTCTATATTAAATTGGGGTAGGTGCTGGACACTAAACAAAAATAATTTACTATTCCCACTCCAGTCTATATTAAATTGGGGTAGATGCTGGACACTAAACAAAAATAATTTACTATTCCCACTCCAGTCTATATTAAATTGAGGTAGGTGCTGGACACTAAACAAAAATAATTTACTATTCCCACTCCAGTCTATATTAAATTGTGGTAGGTGCTGGACACTAACCAAAAATAATTTACTATTCCCACTCCAGTCTATATTAAATTGGGGTAGGTGCTGGACAGTAACATAAACAATTTACTATTCCCAATACAATCTATAATAAATTAGGGTAGGTGCTGGACACTAAACATAAATAATTTACTATTCCCACTCCAGTATATATTAAATTTGGGTAGTTGCTGGACAGTAACATAAATAATTTACTATTCCCACTCCAGTCTATAATAAATTGAGGTAGGTGCTGGACAGTAAACATAAATAATTTACTATTCCCACTACAATATAAATTAAAATAAACTATGTACTAATCACTAAACATTATCAATTACATCCCCCAAAAATTTATTTTTTATAATCACTCCCCAACCTTATCCCATATAAACCCAAAAACTCACTCCTAAAAATAAATTTCAAATTTATAATTCTATAAAATTATTTATTTTTCAATAAAATCGAAACTTTTCAATTTCTTTAATAATATTTAATTAAAAATATATATTTTTAAAACACTACCCACCCTTATCCCCTAAAAACCCAACATCCCGCTCCTAAAAATATTTTTCAAATTTACATTTCAATATTATATTTTTTTAGGAATTAATTCTAATTTTATTAAAAATGTTCATAATATTTAATTTAAAATATATAATTTTAAAACACTCCCCACCCTTATCCCCTATAAACCAAACAAGCCGCTCCTAAAATTAATTTAGAAATTTAAATTTCCATATAAATTGTTTTTTTAAAATAAATTATAAATTTAAAAAAATATTAATAATATTTAATTTAAAATATATATTTTTAAAACACTCCCCACCCTTATAACCCAACATCCCGCTCCTAAAATTATATATAAAACATTTTTTTTAAATTTAATTATTTTAAATATAAAAACATAATTTTAATACATTCCAAATAACATGTTAAAACACTTATATACAAAATATTACAAAATATACAAACTATCACACAATACTACACTTTATCGATATTTTCACACTACGATATTATGACATTCGATATATTATACTTCGATATTTTACTACACATACCAATGTCGAAATTTTTTATATCGATATACAAAACATCGATATTTTGTACCATCGATATTTTAAATTCGATATTTTGATATATCGATATAAAAATTTCGATATTTTGACTGCTCACCATAACATCACATGCGTTACAACGCATGCAATTGCAATGCAGTTGGTACACCAACCGAATTCTGATTTGATGTTTTCCTGGTCAGAGCAGTGAGTTACAGTTTTGAATTGAGTGCTAATCACGACAAGCCCTTGGGCACATGACACCATGCAACAGTGTTAGCCATCTTGCTGTGGACCATTCATTCACTGTCAGGTAGCCATTGTCACTGATGACCATTTTCAGTGTGTGTGTGTATAGAAATGTACTCTGACTGCAACTTACATCATGTCCTGTCCTCCACACACCTTCACAGCATGCACAGTGAGCACACCTGGGACTATGCTTTCCATGACAGTGAGTGGAAATGTACTGTGAAAGGGGATGAGAGTGTGTAGTTGTGTGAGAATCCCAAGGAGTGTATGTGACTTTTTTCTGATTCTTACATGAAGCCCCTGTGTAGCCATCTTGCCAGTACATTTACTTTCACACTCAGTAACTGCCTTGTCACAAGAGTGCTATTTGTTCTGCCTGAGAAGGTGTGTGTAGGGCAGGGCATGATGGTATTTGCATTCACTGATAATCATCATCATCACACATGGCACAACTAGACCACCTGGTACTATGCGTTCTATGCAGTGAATTGAAAGGTACTGGCTGAGATGTCTGACAGTGGTGCCTGTTGTTTGTGTGAGCCCAACTGTGATGTTTGTGGCAGGTGGGTGTGTGTTACAAGGGCCTGCTGGGAGCTGTAGTCAGAGCTACCACTCCTCCTCCCACCAAGAACAAATAGGCCACCGTGAGTCATGGTTACATGACAGTGAGTAAAGAGTTACATTCAAGATGTCTGACAGTGGTGCCTGGAGTTAGTTTGAGCACAAGTCCCAACAGGGCCTTGTGCTCCCCACACCAGGGCACTGTGTCTGCCATCTTGCCAGTACTTTTCCACTCCCTGTGCAATGTGTATGGCTGAAGGTGGGCTTGTTGGTCCTTGTGGGAGGAGCAGTGTTAGCTGTGACTACACCTCCCATCATGCTTTTAGCAACACCCACCTTCCCAGCCATCCCACACTTCCTTCCTGTGACTCAGCTTCCCTGTTAGTGAATCTAGCCATGCTGACAAGATGGCTGACAGTGGTGGATGCTGTATTGAGCTAAAAAGCATTTATGTGTTTGTTGTACAGTTGGTACAGGTAATGAAATAGTTAAAGATTACTGTGAGATTGCACGTTAATTCGTTTGACTAAGTGGCATACACATCACATGCTCATTTGGTTCATATAGTTCTGTATTTGCTAACAGTGATTGCTATGACTATGTCCTTGACAGTGATGTCTGTGGCTGTGTATTTGCTAGGTAATATAGGCTATTTGAGTATGTACTCACCAGGCTCTGGTACTCCTGATATTCCATGTATGCCCTCTGGTGGTAGGATGGCCCGCACCTTCTCCTCCCAGGAAGTGAAATGCACAGGTTTGGCAGTAGGGCCACCGCCAGTACGCTGGCTCAGGACATGTTCTTTTCCAATGAGCTTCTTGACCCTCCTGTGTACATCGTAATACCTGTTCCTGATATCCTCCATTGTGCGCAGACAAGGTGCTTGAGCGTTCACTTTGTTGACAATGCTCTCCCACATCTTGGTTTTCTGGGACAGGGGGGTCTGTTGGACCAAGTTGCCAAATAACTGTGGCTCTACTCTGAGAATTTCATCTATCATTACTTCCAACTCACAGTCTGTGAACTTTGGATTCTTCTTTGGGGGCATGGTGATGGGTGGTAATGGAGATAGATGTGTGTGTGAATGTGATGGTGAGTGAGTTTGAGTAAAGGTGTGTTTTGGTGAGTGTATTATTTTACAGGTGCTAGTTGTTGTAGAGGTTGTGTGGTGGATGAGTTGTGTATGGAAGTATCAGTGCTGTCTGGTGTTCTGCTCTGCTGGCTGGTATGTTGAATTTGCAAAGGATCATGGTAAATCTTTTGTTCCTTCATATAGGTAGAGTTGGGGGTGTGTCTTAACATACCATGAACAAGATAATTTTTTCCATTTGGATATGCCAATGTTTGGTTGCACTTTTTTTGTCTGTTTCTATTGTATTATCTATGAAGATTTGATGAACGTTGCGTTGACCGCAACGGATGCTTGTTCATGTATTATTGGGGTTGTCCGAGTCTGTTCCATTCATGCTAGGCTATGTAGCATTGTTCGCGTACGAGTCTGTCGCATCGCGCTGATGCTAGGCTATGTAGCATCGTTCACGTACGAGTCCGTCGCGTTGGGCTCTTTCCCGGACGTTTCGCACGGACGGATTGTTTTCCGTACGAGTCGGTCATCCGTATTGTACTCTGTGCGAGTTGTTTGTATTTGACACGCATTGCATCGTACTAGGCCATTGGGACAGCGCGTGTACGAGTCGGTCGGAGGACGGTCCAGATACGTGTCGGTCGGACCAATTTCCGACCGGGATCGGAATCGGCCCCTAGGTGTTGAATATGCGACAAACAGTTCTTTCGCATACCAAATAAAAAAACGTATTGCATTGGCCTACGTCCCAGTTACTGACGTGGCCGAACATTACAACCTATTAATAGAAAGTCCTTACTACCAACAACACGAACAAAAATTAAGTCCCCTCCTAGACTATTTTGAAGATACCTGGGTGGGAAGACTCCATAGATCTGGACATAGAAGACAACCAAAATACCAAATTCCATGGTGGAATGTATACCATAGCACATTAAACCAAGATGCAAAAACAAACAATGCTGTTGAAGGTTGGTATAATGCCTTCCAAGCAACAACAGGAAGAGGTCCACCTACACTACACAAACTCCTACTCTCCCTCCAAAAAGAACAGAGCTACCAACAGCTAAGAATGGAGCAATCTGTAACACAAATCAGGCCTAAACTATCCAAACAAACTAAACGAATGTTTGAATACCTACAACATCAAGTCAGACTATACCCAACAACAAGAGGCCTAGAATACTTAGAAATAATTGCCAAAAGCCTACTCTAAATTATCAATACAGTTTAAAATATATAAAACTTTTCTATAAAAATAATTAAAATGCATACAAATAATTTTTATAATTTCACAAATTTAATTAATTTGTCTAATATATTTTTATTTAAAAACAAAAATATATATAGACATATTAATTGAATATATGAAAATATAAGCAACAATAACAGTAAATCTCTGCATTTCCCTCCCACAATAAATAATTAAATTAACTTACCGTTTCCGTAGCTGTAGACAGAAAATCCCAAATCTTGTAAACCAATCCAGGTATCACATAATCCAAATACGAGGAAAAAGTACCCCAAAAAAATGTAAAAATCCAACTGTTCCAAAAGTAATCCTCCAATAAATAATTATTAGTTACTTAAACTAACACACACTTCCTTAATAAAAAAAACACAATCTTCTCGTATCCGCCACTTCTATCGACCAAAACCTGTAAAAAATACACAAACATTCCCACCCACTCAAAAATACACATACTACACAACATAACACTATTAGAAACATTATACACACCATATTCAAACATATTGTAACATACTTTACGTTTTCTAAAGTAGGCCTCAAAAAATAACGATACATACATCGCTAAAACCCTAACTTACACAACAAAAACGCCACAACTCCAAAAAGCTAACACTACACACAATAACTACAACATAACTACCTTCAAATTTAATTAAAAATATAGGGGCCCATTACGATACCCGGCGTAAATAAATCCGCCAGGCATGGAAGCGGCAAAAATCCGCCCGCACACACCGCCTGAACACCGACCACGCCATTACGATTACACAAACCGAAAACCGCCATCGGCGGAAAAGCACACAAAATACCGCCCGCCAACGTCCGAGTCGGAGTCAAACCGCCCGCCACGGACGGAAACACGCACGACAACACAAAACCGCCCGCCCTCACGGCTGACACACCGCACGTGAAATTACGATCGCACCGACATGAGTGCGGAAAAACAACAAATATACCGCCCGCCAGCGCAAACAACGCCGATGAGAATCGACACGGCAGAAGCCATGGCGCTAACGTACCTGCACAGAAACCATCCGCACACAAAACCAATAGCACACAACATGGCCAACAAGTCCACACAGCAAGGCACGCACAAATACACAAGCACAGTACACATCCCGAAAACACCCCCCCGGACAAACAAAAAATACAAAGGCCAGAACCCCAGACACAACACACCTG
Organism: Calotriton arnoldi; assembly: GCA_963921515.1. Lineage (NCBI taxonomy): Eukaryota > Metazoa > Chordata > Amphibia > Caudata > Salamandridae > Calotriton > Calotriton arnoldi. Next base: position 43,431 of record CAWUFW010024336.1, on the reverse strand, counting down.
AAAACAACAGACCATGAGGACACACCCACATAGGTGAGTACAAAAGCAGCACTCCCACAGACCACAACCCCTTGCTACATTGCAAACCAGAGAGGAGAGGACACAGTGACACAGCAAGGACAGCAGCACACCACAGAAATGCACACATCACTACCACCACCACCACCACCACCAAACACCACCACCACCACCACCACCACCACCACCAAACACCGGCACCACAAACCCCCTGCACATTACACAACACACACCGCACCAGCACCACAAACATCATGGCACCACAAAGAATGCCCAAGTTCACGCCCATGGAGCTGACGGTCATGGTCGACGAGATCATCAAGGTGTACCCACAAATCTATGGGAACATGGTCCAGCACACACCACTAGCCACCAGAAACAGAATGTGGAACCGGATCGTAGACCAGGTCAATGCAGTCGGGACCCTGCCCAGGAACAGAGTCGAGATTAACAAACGTTGGAATGACGTAAAGAGCCTGGTCAAGAAGAAGGAGGGCAAAAACAGAGAGCTGGCTGCCGTCACTGGCGGAGGGAATCCCGCGCTCTTTAAGACCTTCAAAGCGTGGGAGGAGAAGGTGCGAGTCGTAATCCATCCGGAGATCCTCGCCGGATTAACAGGGGGAGTGGAGGCTGGTAAGTACAAACTAATGTATACCAGCACACCGCTATGTACTCACATGCACTACCACCATGCCACAGCTCCCAGGGACAAACACCCCCATGTCCAGCACACAATACACAACACATCACACACACATGCAACAGACACTACCACACACAGCCCAAACCGAACAACTGTAAGATGCGTGGGGACATGTGTACACTAAGCCAGCCACGTAACCACCAACAGGTCCCCAAATATGCCAGAAGCGCCACAACGAGCACCCACCACACCCATGTGTCCGCCACAGCTGCACTAACCGACAAGTAACAGGTAAGTGGCAGGAACACAAAGTGCAGTGGGTGGGACGGTGGACAGCCCAAGTACAACACACACCAGGCCCCAGTCCCACAGCACAGCAAGGAGGAGCATCCCCCACACCCCACAGCCACGTGTCAGCCACCGCAGTGCACAACGACAGCCGAAAGGCAGACATCACGGTCCACAGCAATCGGTGTCAGTGGGTGTCCAGCCACCCCCACGACCCACAACACCCCCCACCCCCACAGACCTGCAACATGGAGCACCCCCGCTTAGAGCCATGTGGCATCCAGTACAGTGCACGCACGAACAACTTGCAGGTGGGAAACTGGACAGGGCTGGATTACTGGAGGCATGAGGACCATAACACGACCAACACATGGGACATGTCACGTAGCAGACGAACACGCAGCACCGCCCACCGTCACGAACAAGTGAACAATGTGCACACGGACATGAACAACAGACTCACACCCCACATGACCCATCACAGACATAGCAACACCCAAGGAGCCACGTCTGCATGCACAAGCCACACTGAATATAGTCCCACAAGGCAGCCACTGTGCAACTCATCACACACAACCGAAACACCATTGAAGTCCTGTCCATGTAGCCCCTACTGCCTGTCAACAACACACCCCACAACTACGCCTATGTAAGACAAACAACACTAGACGCAACAGAGCGAAACAACATAAATGCACACGAACACCACTGAACCCATCAAACTCACAGACACACCATGCACATACAACATACCATCCATCCCATCCGTCAGCCCCAGTCTCATGAAAGGCATGTCATCCGCACAGCTGCCACACATACAGCAGTCACGCTAAGACACATGCCCATGACCAACCATGTGCCAGAAGTCAATGAAGCGCACGCCACACTGTGAGCAACAACACACAACATGGGCCACACCCCCCGAGCACTGCAGTGATGCACATGGCACAGGGCAGCACGCACACCAAGGAGATGGGACAACTGCAATACGTTGGCTGGCACACAACTATCACTCACTCATAACGATGCGTCCAATGCCATGTCCAGTAATCACAACAGACAGCAAATATGCAGGCCATGTCAAGCATGCACACACCTCAAACCATGCACTGTCATGCTGCCACAACACATGTCACGTTCGGCACCCATGGCTCACAGCATGTACCCCAAAAGCATATCCCCTCCCAAATGCGATTCTGGGGCATGGCCCCCATGTTGCCATATGCGTTCCTAAGCGTTCCATTTGAACCCCAAAAGCATATCCCCTCCCAAATGCGAATCTGGGGCATGGCCCCCATGTTGCCATATGCGTTCCTAAGCGTTCCATTTGAACCCCAAAAGCATATTCCATCCCAAATGCGAATCTGGGGCATGGCCCCCATGTTGCCATATGCGTTCCTAAGCGTTCCATTTGAACCCCAAAAGCATATCCCCTCCCAAATGCGAATCTGGGGCATGGCCCCCATGTTGCCATATGCGTTCCTAAGCGTTCCATTTGAACCCCAAAAGCAAAGTACAAACCAGACGCAGGATGGGCCAGGATCCCGCATACACCAGAGTCACAATAAGTAGGGGCACAGCAACACACCCATCGGCATGGCCAATCCGTCCCATGCCACATGTGCACAGCACACAGTCCCATTGCCAAGCACACACAACTACAGATGCTACAGCCACACACACGCCTCCGGGAAACCCATGTACGAGATTGCACGAACTGTCTCTGTCAGACGACAAATACATACTTCGCCAGGTGCAACACAATAACAAATCTCATTCTCTCCACAGGTGACGAACTGCTGGATGCTGGGGATGGAGCCAGCAGCCAGCACAGCCAGCCTACAAGCCCCCAACGAGGACACACGGATCTGGAGGATCTGTCCTCCTCTTCGGACACGGACAACCAAGCAGGCCCATCTGGTGTGGCAGGGCCCAGCCGCTCCCCAGGACCCCTCCTACCCACCAACCCATCATCCAGGGCTGCTGAACATTCACAGCCCCCTGCTGCCACTGTCGTTGCGGCCACACCCACGGTCATTGTGGCCACTACCACTGCCGCAACCGCCAACATCGCAGCACCGACCACCACCGCCGCCACCACCGCCACGTCTTCGCTGGCACCAGCCCCAGCGCAGGTGGTGGCCCGGACGACTGGATCCACCCTGGGAGCCACAGCGAGGACCGTGGTGAGCAATGTGGCTAGTGGGCAGGCCGGTGGCAGCAGGACTGGTAGGAGGAGCAGGGTCAGGGAAACGCCAGCCTCCCCTGGGAGCCATGCCCTGCCTCACATGGCCAGAGTCCTTGGGGCCTATGAAGAGGCCCAAGGACAATGGGTCCGGTCTGCTTCAGACACGCGTGAGGTGCTGGGGGTGCTGAGGTCCATGGACGCCCGTATGGGCCAAATCGTGGACCTCATGGGACAGCTGGTGGTGGCGGTGAGGTCACAGCCAGGGACAGCAGCTCCCCTCCGCCACCACCTGCCGGGGCGCAGGGTGGAGCAGCAGTGTCCAGTTCCCCTGCGTCCACAGCCAGTGATCACACCTCAACCACCAGCATGTTGCAAGCAGGCACCCCCCTCGCAAACGTGGAAGGGGCCGTCCGAAGAGGAAACAGATCTCCCGGGAGGACTTCGCACGCTCCAGACGCAAGTGAGGCAGCCAGCCAGCCTTCCGCCAGCCTTCCTTGACCAGCCACTGCATTGACTTGGACTACGATCCCACTCCACACAGCCATCTGGATGGCATGTGTGTGTTGGACTATGGACATAGAACCAGTGGGTACACCCTGATCATCACGCAGCCATGACCGACAGCTCATTGTCACTGCACGCACCACTTTTGTCATCACCTTACACACAATCACATGTCACAGTTTGTAATAAATGCACCTTTTTCACTAACTGCTGTTTGTGCCCTGTGTCTTATTTGTACGGAATACAACGGCCACCTTGGGCGGAAAGGCACCTGATGCGTGGCATGGCATTTGAATCCGGAGGGCCTGTAGGGACCTAGGGGTGGGAGACAGAACAGGAGCACATTCAATGAGTGTGTCACACACCCATCACACAGTACATGTCAACAACTACAAGCAATGTACACACATCGCACAGAGCTATAGGGCACAATGCCACAGCCACCAACAGTGGCATACTACCCTGGCCATGGAGCGTTGACACACAGCACGCAGTGAACAAACGGCCACCCTGACACAGCACACACACACCTGCACAGATACAGCCACATCAGCCGTCGTACATGGACACTCACCGTCAAGTGAAGTAGCGGGCGATGAGCTGCTGCCGCACATTACCAGCTTCCTCCTCTCCGCTGTCCTCCTCACTCGAGCTGTCCTGGTCTGCGGGCTGGGGCCCTGGTTGATCTCCGTCATCCACGATGAGGGGGATCTGCTTCCGAATGGCCAGATTGTGCAGCATGCAGCACGCCACCACTATCCGGCACACCTTCTGTGGGGAGTACGCCAGCGCACTCCCGGTGCAGTCCAGGCACCTGAACCTGGACTTGAGGAGGCCAAAGGTACGCTCGACCACACGTCTGGTCCTCCCATGTGCCTCATTGTAGCGATCGTCTGCTGGGGTGCGAGGATTCCTCAATGGACTGAGCAGCCATGCCCCATTCGGATACGCAGAGTCACCTGGGTGTGAGGGACACAGAGAACCGTTGCTAATCCAACTGGACAGGGGACAGCATCGCACAGCCAGCACGCTACACCACTCCACATACTCACCGACAATACAGGCACGATCCTGTTGCATATTGGACATCAGTCGTGGCAAGATGCTGTTGCGCATTATGTGTGCGTCATGGGCCGAGCCTGGGAACTTTGCACACACGTGGGTGATCACCATGTCCGCAAGGCACACCACTTGCACATTCAGGGAGTGCGTGTGCTTCCTGTTGTGGTACAGGTGCTCAGTGGCCTGTGGTGGAACAAGGCCGACATGTGTGCAGTCAATGGCTCCAACGACGTGTGGGATTCTGCCAAGGGCATAGAATGCACCCTTCACTGCCGCCAATTCACGAGCCCTGGGGAAGCGGATGTACCTGTTCCGGCACAGCATCATGGCTGCCAGTACATCCCTCAGCACCTTGCTGAACATGGGCTGGGACATCCCTCCTCCACTGCCCACTGTGTGCTGGAATGACCCAGTGGCGAAGAAATGCATGGCGGCCATCACCTTAGCCGTGGGGGTGACAGCAGTCGGATACACCCTGCGGGGACGGAGATGGGGTTCTAACATGGCACACAGTCGATGCAGGGTTGGCCTGTCCAGCCGAAACTTCCTAATGACCTCCGTATCCTCCATGTCTGCCAGCAATTGGTATGGGCGGTCAATGTTCGGTCTCCGCCTAGGGACAATGGCAGAGGACACATGTCAAAGCAACACGACACATAGCAATTTCGCATACACATCACTGACATGACTGAGCAAGCACATGAGCCACAGCCCAGCTGTCAAGCTGGGACGGCACGGCCACAATACACTTACACAGGTCTCCCAACAATGGCAATGGCTAGTGATACAAACCACTGCCATGTGCATGCACATGGGGATCTAGGCCCCAATGACTTGCGGGGCGTGCTGATGGGGACTGACTGCATATCCGTCAAGCGGCAACGCCACGGCAACATGAATGTCTGCTGAGCATGGAACTGCTTCCGCGGCTGGATGAGTATGGCACACGACGACGACGATGTGGGCACAGGCTGAGCGGCCAAAACAAGTGGGACCTGTGGCACGAGGGGATATGAGACAGTAGTAGGTGTCAGCACTGCACCCTATGTACAGCACTGTACGGATCACACCTCCCGAAACATTGACAGGTGTCCACATTGACAGCCCCATGCCAAGACGGCTGTGTGCTTGCAGTCACACGTCACAGGTGAGAGGTTACATTGCACGTGCCAGGTGGCAGTCGTACATAGTGGGAGCTGGCATGTGTGTGCATGTGTCTCCTGTTCAGGATCCACCAGATGGGCGCTGACTCTGTACTGACCATTGGACACAGCATGTTCCGTGGAAGGCTTGTGTGTGTGGGATGGTGGCACTGGATGTGCCTCCGTTGGGTGGGGGGCCATGCACAGGGCGGGTACGTCGATGATTGCGCATTGTTGGTCACGGTGGGTGCACCCACTGAGATGTGTTGCCCTGTGTTCAATTCCTATGTCCGCATGATGATGGACTGTAGATGTGGGCAGACTACACATTGGTCGATGTGCTGTCTATATGCATGTGCCTTCACACCAGGCACAGCTGCCCCTGCACATGTGACCCCTGCTGGACTCGCTGCTGGGTCTGTGGAGCTGATGCACCTTCTGCGCGTGGGGCGGGCAGCTCTCCTCACTTCCCTCATTGCGCATGTCATGACTTTGCCGCAGGTGACATGGATCATGGAGGGCCCACATGTACGCGTGGGTAGGCTACACATGATTGTACACTGGTCGCCACCCCCAGTCAGTGTTTCGAATGGGAAGGTTGTCGTGCTGGTGGTATGTTCGATGTGGCGGATGGGCGGGCCTAGGTGCGGGCTTACATTCCGGACATGGGGGGTAGTTGGATTGGCGACTAGTTGCAGTACACACGGGACACGTCTCTTCCTTTCCACATCTGGGTCATCCCTTGTACTAACTGACAGTGATACAGTCATCTTCGCCCCAGCCCTCATGTCCTCCCCTCGCTCCCCCAATATGCATGCTCACCTGCGAGGCTAGCGCTTGCACAGGCAGCCCCAAGCTCGCACCAGAGAGGGCAAGGAGTGTATGTGTGGGTCCAGTTGCACGAGTGGGCTGTCTCAGGGTATGATGTGTTGCGGGACGCCGTCCACCTGCGTGGTGCCCCAAATGGAGACCCGGCCTGCATGGACTATGCATCACAGTCTTCGCCTTCCGGATCCGCCACCTGCGACACCCAGTGGCTGTGGCTGCCCTTGCGGCCAGGCCGCGTCCGTCTGTGGCTGATGGCCCACACATTCACTCTTTGGCCTCTCTGGGGAGGGCTCGGGGTGGTGGCGCACGCGCTTGCACTTAGTCGCAATGGCATGTGGCGTGGTTGGTATGATGGGCAATGGATGGGATGGTGCGAGCCACCTCCCGTGACGTCAGTGCTGCTCGTGCTGTGGTGCGTCCCCCTACACTTCCATGTGACTTGTGCCATGCTAGACGTTGAGGTTCTATTGCCTGCGTGATATGACCAGGAGGAGCGCGAGGAGACCTCTCACACACCATGCTCCACTGCCATCCCGTGCCCTGTATCGCCTGTGCGGATTGACTATGTTGGGGTTACACCTGGTCGACTGGGGCTGTGTGTGCCTTGTCAAGGGGCATGGCGGGCGCACAACAGGATCCAGCTTGTCCACAGAGGGTGGGCTGAGGTGCGCCTGGTACCGCTTTGTACGTGTGCCCGGCTGCTGTGCACACACGTGTTCACTCCCCCCGACAGGTGTCCTCTCACAATGCCCAGGGAAGCGGTGGTGTACTGTTCATGACCCCTCCCAACACGGCGTGCTCCAACTTGGCATGTGCGCATCTACCCGTCGCACCCACCCACCTGAGCACTGCGTCCATACGACTTCACACGACACATGTGTGTCTTCCACAGTGGTGCTACTCATTTGCGTTGACATCCAATACCAGTGGACTACATGGTCATGTCACGACTGCCGTGTACTTCACATACTCTCATCCTCTCTCATTCGTACTTGTGAAATGAGTCAGCGGAGACAGTTTTGGTTTCAAACATTATATTGAGTCTTCTGTCCTCTGTGATGCAGTATAGTGGACACTACTGGCAGCGGAATACATGTTGAGGATATACTGAGCATGATTGCAAATGGGATAGGGTGTGGGGTTACATGTGATTGGCTGTTGCATGTGGGATGTGGGCTTCAGAGTGACATCTGCTTGGCCAAGGCTGTGCTAATGTACATTTACGTATAGCTGCGGAGCTGCGGACTTTGACACAGACGGTATACATGTAGCCTACCAGACCGCTTGGCATCATGGGCACAGTCCATCTCAGTTCCATGTGACAGGTTTGCTGCGGTTGTTCCTCATGCACGCGTGCATGTGAGTTGACATCAGGGCATGTGCTTGCGTGCATGCAGCGGCGTGCCACTTGTTGTTGCACTGTGGTGGTTACTGGACATGTCACAGTCACTGGGGTCGTGTTGTTGTTGTATGCACTTGTCGTCCATGCAAAGGTCCTGGTATGGGATTCCCGGGGCGGGGGTGGGAGGGGTGCAGCACCCACAGACTCCAGGCGACCTATTCATGTCCACTGAGCGGTGTGTGTGTCCATGTGCGCTGGATCCATGTCGTGTCCTGGTTGTTCGTGCAGTTCCGTCCATGTGGGTGCGATACACAGAGCCCATGCCACTGCCTCCCACGATGCATGCAGTGTTCCTGGATGTGATGGGGAACAGTGTGCATGTCCCGGTCATATCCGATGTCATGGCGATGTCGTTGATGGTGTGGTTACAGTTGCCGGTCGTTTGGTATGGCTGTTGTGGTGGTGACTGGCCAGTCCGTGCGGAAGCTAAGCATGGGTGCGGGGTTGGACATCATAGGTCACTCGGGGAACCTGCGTTGTGGTCCGACGTATTTACAGGTTGTCAGGTATGCGATGCCGTCCAGCAGGGCTTCCATGTCATTGGTGGTGTACATGTTTGCCAGCCAATGTAGCGGATGGTGGCTGTCAAGGTGTTGTTCGTAAGTTGTCCCTTGGAGGACCATGATGGGGCATGCTGGGTGACATTCGATGTAGCTGTTCTCGATGATCCGTCGTGTGGAGGCACAGTGGTCCCATTTCAGTGCGGGTGCGATGTTGGCCACATACGCCATGCCCCCATAGGCAGAGCAGGCCCTGTCGTGTGCGTCCAGAGGGAGGAGTAGTGGTAGCAGGTCCGCCTTCAGACATGCCGGGTTGGAGAGGCATATCTCGACGGGATGCTGGTAGGGACACCTCCGACAGTAGAAGACGGGCATGACGCAGCTGAACAATGTGATGCGGTAAGTCAGTCGGTAACTTACGTTCAGCAGGGACAGGAGATCGCATCCCAATGTATGGCACAGGTTGGTTTTGTACAGCTTGAGCTGTTCGGCGTAGTTGGGTAGGTGTGTTGCGGTTGCCATTTCGCAGCGGTTCGTTGAGGTGGCGTGCTCCGGCTGTGTGTGCAGTCTGCAATGTGCACGCTCCGGGGTTGCTGTGAGCTCTGTGTAGTCGTGGGGAGACAGGACTTGTGTTCTGTTGGCTTGTTTGGAGGACACGGTCCCTCTTCCCACATGCTTCTCAGACAGTTCAAGGTCAGTGCTGTGTGACTCCTTCCAATTAACTTGCATGTGGCCGACATGGGGGAGTGTTTTCTTCTTTCTTCCCCGTCCGTTGTGTGCTTCTGTGATATGCGCTATCTGCCCTGTGGTCGGTCTCCTCGGCATGCCTGTGTTGGTCTATTCTTGGACAATGGCTGTATTCACCGGCTTCTGTCGTAGGGCTGTGGTTTCGGAGTTGGAATGGAAGGTCATTCAGTGCTGTCTGCTCTCCCTTGTGTGGGCGGCAGGCTGCCTTTCCGCTCTGCGTTGGGCCTTGTGTGTGAATGTTATTCTTGGGCCACCTGTTGTCGGTCCCCTGGCTCTTTGGTGTTCCGTTTTATATGTCTTGTTCATATGTGCAGGGTGGTATGGGTGTTTCTGTGAGGTACTGGCGTTCCTCTTCCCGAAGGGGCCCTGCTTCTCCTAGTTGGTGTTGCCGCCGCTGTGTGCTACGCCATGTTTGTTACACTGGGGTGTGTCCTGCTGTTGCGTGTCTTCACTGACATGTGTGCGTCGGTTGTGTGGCGTTGGGTGTTGTCCGTGAATTGGGCGTTGGGGACATGTCTGTGGCCGGCCTGTCACGTGTCATGTGCGTTCGGGGTGGGGCTGATGTGTGTGCTGCTTGGTTGTGTCCCTGTGTCTGTGTGCGACGCATGCATGGCGCTGCGGTTGGCCTCTGCGTTGTGCGCATGTGTGGCGGCGTCATCGGCGCTTTTGGGCCATGACGGGGTGGTTGGTTACTAGTCCCAGGTGGTGTGTACACATGTGTTCTGCGATGTTACGATTTGGCCTGTGTGTCATATGTGGATGCGATGGTGGATGTGTAGTGTACACGCGCTGGTGGGGGTTGTCCGCTTTTTCCGCCCTTGCACTGTGTGCGCTGTTTGCGTGCACTTGTTGTGTGTGTGCCTACCTGCGTCTCCGCGGTACGTTGCGTCCTTGGTGGTGCATCAGCAGAAGCATGGGGAGTGCCTGCAGTGCTGGATTCATGCTCGGGAGCCGCTTCTTCGTTGTCCGTGCTCGGCATCCGTGTTACCGCTTCGGTTTGGCGTACGGTATCTCTTGGCCGTGGGAGCCGTTTGTTTGCGGCATCGTAATTTATGCGCCGGGCGGGACGTGTTTCGTCGGACGGTGTGTGTCAGTTGAGCTGCGCCGCTACATGTACGGGCGCACTTTGATGGCGGACGGTGTTGCTGGCTTGCCGGCGGTGTTTGGCCTACTTTTCGCATCGTAATTGGACGGGCGTGTGGACTGCTGCGTGCCGGCGGTAACTGGTGGTTTTTGCATCCGCCAGCACGGCGGTGGTGCTTCCGCCCGCCATCGTAATGTGCCCCATAGTTAATATAAAGAAATGTAATCTTACCTTCCTCGACGCGACACAGCTCCCAACCGCGAGCTTGTCCCCTTCGAAATAACCCAAAACAAACGCGAGCGGTTATAAAATACAAACACCAAACAAATATGGCAGCTTTAAACATATAAAATAAATCTATTGTGTTTAAAAAAATGTTACTATATTATATATAAATTACTGAAAGGTTTACTTAAAATACTACAATTTATAACTTATATGTTAAAAGGCATTTATCATTTTTCCAGCATTGTAAAATTATAATAATAAATATTATTAAACAAAATATTTATTATTATAATTCCATATATTTACAAATTATAATCGTTTATTAAAAACATGTAATATTTGTTTTTATGTTTTAAAAATGTCAACCTTATAAAATAAATGTATAAAACTTAAACCATGTAATAATTAATAATATTAATATTTGATATATTAATAATATTAATTAAAATGTATTATTATTTGTTTAAAAAATGTTACAAAGTATAAAATAAAAAATGTATTAAAAAAAATTAAAGATCTTATATTATTAAAATGTTAACAGTATATTTAACTAAGGTGTCCATTACGATAACCGGCGGTAAAAATTCCGCCATCTACCATAGCCTTAAAAAACCGCCCGCCTACACCGTGTGAATACCGACCGAGCAATCATGATGTCGCGAAGCGAACTCCGCCCGCGGCGTTAAAAACACACAAAATACCGCCCGGCCATGTCAGAGTAGAAGACAATCCATCCGCCACGGACGCAAACTCGCACGACAACCCAAAACCGCCCGCTCTGACGACCGAGACACCGGCCGTGAAATTATGATCTCCCCGACATGAGCGCGGAAAATCCACATATTCCCCGCCCGCCACCGTTAACAACAGTGATGAAAACTGACACGGCGGAAGCCCTGGCGGCCACGTCCGTGCACGGTAATCATTGGCGGAGGCAAAGAAACACACACAACATGGCCAACAAGTCCACACAGCAACCCACGCCCAAATACCCAAACACAGAACACATCCCAAAGACACATTCCCCCTGGCAAAACAAAAAAACTACAAATCTCAGAACACCAGGCACAACACACCTGAAAACGACAGCCCATCATGACACACCCACATAGGTAAATACAAAAGCAGCCCCTTCACAGACCACAATCCCTTGCACCACTACAAATCGAAGACGACAGCAGAGAACCCAGAGAGCCACAAAGTAAAGCATCACACCACACGCACGCACACATCACACCCATCACCACCACCACCACCACCACCAAACACCGGCACCACTAACCGCCTGCACATCACACACCACACACCACACACCCACCACACCAGCACCACAAATACCAAACCACACACCATGGCAACACAAAGAATGCCTAAGTACACTGCCACTGAGTTGACGGTCATGGTCGACGAGATCATCAAGGTGCACCCTCAAATCTATGGGAACCAGGTCCAACAGACACCAGTAGCCACCAGAAACAGAATGTGGAGCAGGATCGTAGACCAGGTGAATGCAGTTGGGAATGTGCCACGCAACCAGGGTGAAATCACAAAGAGGTGGCACGACCTGAAAAGCGTGGTCAGGAAGAAGGAGGCCAAGAATCATCAGCTGGCTGACAGGACTGGCGGAGGAAATCCCGCGCTATTCAAGACCTTCAAGGCGTGGGAGGAGAAGGTGCGAGGCATCCTACATCCGGAGAGTCTTACCGGAATACCAGGGGGAGTGGAGGCTGGTAAGTACAAACAAATATATACCAGCACACCGCTATGTACTGACATGCACTACCACTATGCCATAGCACCGAGGGCCAAACAACCCCATGTCCAGTACACAATCCACAAGACATCTCACACACATGCAACAGACACTCCCACACACTAAGCCCAAAGCTACCAACTAACAAAACCATGGGGGCATGTGTACAGTCAGCCAGCACCGCAACTCCCACCATGTCCCCTTCTACTCCAGATGCGCCAGAAGGAGCACCGCCCACACCCACACTCATGTGTCAGCCATAGCTGCACTAACCAACAAGTAACAGGTAAGTAGCCTTAACACAAAGTCCTTGGGTCGGAGGGTGGACTGCTGAAGTACAACACCCACCAGGCCCCTAGTCCTACAGCGCAGCAAGATGGAGCACTCCACACACCCATGTGCCAGCCATAGCAGTGCACACCTTCACCCGACAGGTACATATGTTTCATTACATGGAGGGGTGTCTGTGGGTGGTAAGCCATCACCACAACTCACCACACAGCCCCCACTCCCACAGACCAGCAAGATGGAGCATACCTCCCTCTCATACCCATGTGGCAGCCATTGCATTGCTCCCTCCAAACTAACAAGTAGGAATTCTACTGCACAGGGCGGGGTGTCTGTAAGTAAGTAAGTAAGTCCGTTTTTTTATATAGCGCAGCTACTCACCCTTACGGGTCTCAAGGCGCTGGGGGCCGGAGTGGAAATTAAGTGAGCTATTGCCCAGAGTCACATGGTGCTGAGCTGAGCTGCCGCCGGAGCCGGGGATCGAACCGTGAACCCTGTGCTCCGAAGTCAGCTGCCCTGGCCGCTGCACCACACCTCTCCACGAAGGAATGAGGACAGTCCTACGACTAACATTTGGCCCATGTCACGTAGCAGAGGAAGAGGTAGCACTGCTCCCAGTCATAATCATGTGACTCATGTGCACACGGACATGAAATACAGATTCATTGCCCACATGAGCCATCTCAAATACAGTAACACGTAAGGAGTCAAGTCTGCATGCACAAGTCTCACTGGAGTACTGACCCACATGGCGTGCACTGTGCCAGTCATCACACACATCAGCAACACCATCGAAGTCTAGTCCATGTAGTTGTGTCAGCTTTTTCCGTTGACATTGTACAATATCACCCATGTAAGTCTATCTTGTCGCAATGTAATAGAGTGGAACCCCAGTAATGTCACATACACCACTGGACCCATGAACCCCACAGCTACACAATGCACATTCAAAATGTCACCCATCTCATCTCTCAGCCCCAGTGTCATGAAAGGTATATCATCAAAACAGCTGACCCATATACAGCAGTGCAGCAAAGAATCCTGCAGATGGCCACAAATGTGTCTGCAGTGTCTGAAGCGCACGTCACACTGTGATGTACAACATACCCAATATAGTCAACACCCCAAGAGGACTGCATTGCTGCACATGGCTGAGGGTAGCACGCACACCAAGTAATTGTCAAATCTGCAATACGTCGTGTGGCACACAACCATTACTCACTCACTACAATGCTTGCAGCGTAATGTTCCTAAATGACAACACTGAGCAGATATGCTGGCTGTGTCAGACATACACACACCTTTGTCCCTGTAGTGTCGTGTGGCCAACCCACATGTCCCCTTCTGCACCCAAATGTCACATTACGTACCACCAAACCATATTTCATCACAAAAGCGTTGATGGGGCTGTACCCCATTTTCAATCTGCGTTTCTAAGAGTTTCATTTGACCCCCAAAACCATATTTCATCACAAAAGCTTTGATGGGGCTGTACCCCATTTTCAATCTGCGTTTCTAAGCATTTCATTTGACCCCCAAAACCATATTTCATCACAAAAGCGTTGATGGGGCTGTACCCCATTTTCAATCTGCGTTTCTAAGAGTTTCATTTGACCCCCAAAACCATATTTCATCACAAAAGCGTTGATGGGGCTGTACCCCATTTTCAATCTGCGTTTCTAAGCATTTCATTTGACCCCCAAAACCATATTTCATCACAAAAGCGTTGATGGGGCTGTACCCCGTATACACCAAAGCAACAAAATGTAGGTGTACAGCAACACACACCCATTGGCATTCCAAATCCGTCCCATGCCATATGATCACATCACACAATTCCATTGCCTTGCCCACGCATACACACATTGTATATCCACACACACGCATCTGGGAAATCTGTGCACAACTGTGCACAAACTGTGAATGTCAGACAACTAATACAAACTTTGCAAGGTGCAACACAATAACCTATCTTATCCGCCCCACAGGTGCCGAACAGCTCGATGCTGGTAAGGGAGACAGCAGCCGGCACAGCCAGTCCACAAGCCCTCGACCCGGACTCACGGATGTGGAATACCTGGACACCTCTTCGGACGAGGACTCCCGACCAGGCACATCTGGTGTGGCAGGGCTCAACCGCTCCCCAGGCCCCCCCTACCCACCAACCCATCTCCCAGGGCTGATGACCAGTCCCAGACCCCTGCTGCCACGGTCAGTGCAGCCACCACCACCGCCGCAACCACCACCACCACCAGGCCCTCCCTGACCACTCAACCTGCGCAAGGGGTGGTACGCCCGTCGGCCTCGACCCTGGGAGCCAGACCGAGGCCTGGGGTGACCAATGTGGCAAGTGGGCAGGTCGGTGGCAGCAGTTCTGGTGGGAGGAGCAGGGACAGGCCAACGCCATCAGAGCCTGGGAGCCAAGCCCTGCCGGAAATCGCCAGAGTCCTTGGGGCCTATGAAGAGGCCCAAGGACAATGGGCCAGGTCATCTGCCGACACGCGGGAAGTCCTTGGGGTGTTGAGGTCCATGGACGCCCATATGGGCCAATTCGTGACCCGCATGGACCAACTTGTGGACCTCATGGGCCAGCTAGTGGTGGTGGTGAGGGCCCAATCAAGGCCAGCCACAACACCTCCGCCACCACCTGCTGGGGCGCAGGGTCGTGCAACATCCAGTTCCCCTGCGTCCATAGCGAGTGGGCAGTCCTCAGCCACCACCAGCAGCCCACAAACACAACCCCCCCTCCCAAACGTGGAAGGGGCCGTCCGAAGAGGAAACAGGTGTCCAGAGAGGACTTTGCACGCTCCAAACGCCAGTGAGTCAGCCAGCCACGGTGGCCACCTACTGCATTCACTTGGACTACGATCCTACCCCACACTGCCATGTGAATGGCATGTGTCTGTTGGACTGTGGACATAGAACAACATGGGTACACCTTGACCATCACGCGGTCATGACCGTCAACTCATTGTTTCAGCATGCACCACTTTTGTGATCACCTTGCCCACAATCACATGTTACCGCTTAAAATAAATACACCTGGATCACATTCTGTTGTATCTGCTCTGTGTTTAATCAAGGATGTGCAACTGTCACCATGATCAGAAATGCATCTGGAGTGTGGTATGTCGATAGGCCAGGAGAGGCTGTAGGGACCTAGGGGTGAAAAACAGAACAAGAGTACATTGAATGTGTGTGTCACACACCCATCACACAGTACTTGTCATCAATTGCAAGGAATGTACACACATCTCACAGAGCAACATGGCACAATGCTACAGCCACTGTCAGTGGCATACTACCCTGGACATGGACCATTGCCACACAGAACTCAGTGAACAATAGGCCGCCGTGACAAAGCACACATACACCAACACAACTACAGCAACATCAGCCGTCGTACATGGTCACTCACCGTCAAGTGAAGTACCGGGCGATGAGCTGCTGACGCACATTCACAGCTTCCTCCTCTCCGCTGTCCTCGTCACTGGACCCTTCCTGGTCTGCAGGCGGGGGCCCTGGCTGATCACCGTCATGGGGATCTGCCTGCGAAACGCAAGATTGTGCAGCATGCAGCATGCCACAACTATCTGGCACACCTTCTGTGGGGAGTACGCCAGTGCACCCCCGGTGCGGTCCAGGCATCTGAATCTGGACTTCAGGAGTCCAAAAGTCCGCTCCACCACACGTCTGGCCCTCCCATGTGCCTCATTGTATCTGACATCAGCTGGTGTCCGAGGATGACGTAATGGGCTCAGCAGCCAAGGCCCGTTAGGATATGCTGAGTCACCTGGGTGTGAGAAACACAGAGATTCGTTGCAATTCCAACAGGATACAAGACAGCATGTCACACCCAGCACGCTAGACGAGTATGCATACTCACCAACAATCCATGCACGGTCCGGTTGCAGATTGGTCATCATACGTGGAAGGATGCTGTTGCGCATGATGTGCGAGTCATGGGCGGATCCGGGAAACTTCGCACACACGTGTGTGATGATCATGTCCGCCAGGCACACCACTTGCACATTCAGGGAGTGGAAATGCTTGCGATTCCGATAAATGTGCTACATGGCCTGTGGTGCAACAAGGCCAACATGGGTGCAATCAATTGCACCAACAACGTGGGGGATCCGTCCAAGGGCATAGAAAGCACCCTTCACTGCCGCCAAATCACGAGCCCTGGGGAATCGAATGTAACGGTTACTGTACAGCATCATAGCTGACAGGACATCCCGTAGCACCATGCTGAACATGGGCTGGGACATCCCACCTCCACTGCCCACTGTGTGTTGGAAGGATCCGGTGGCGAAAAAATGCAGTGCAGCCATCACCTTAGCCGTGGGGGTGAATGCAGTTGGATACACCCTGCGAGGACGAAGGTGGGGTTCCAACAAGGCACATAGGTGATGCAGGGTGGGTCGGTCCAGACGGAATTTCCGGATTACCTCCACATCCTCCATGTCTGCCAGCAATTGGTAGGGGCGATGTATGTTTGGTCTCCTCCTAGGACAGATGGAAGTGGACACATGTCAAAGCAACACGCCACATGGCATTTTCACATACACAAAACAAAAATTACTGACCAAGCAATAGAATCACAGAACAGCTGACAAGTAGGGACAGCACAGCTACTATACTCTTACACATGTCCCCTTACCAATACCAATGACCACTGACACAAATCATTGCTATGAGCATGCACATGGGGACTTAGGCCATAATAGCTTGGAAGGCATGATGATGATTTCACAATGCATATGTGGGTAGCGGCCACACCACGGCAATATACCTGGCAGCTGTGCCTGACACAGCTTCCGAGGCTGGGTGAGTATGGCACACACCAACAACACAATGTACACAGGCAGAGCGGCCCAAACAAGTGGGTCCTAATGCAAAACTGGATATGAGACAGTCACTGATGTCCCTAGTCAACCCAATGTACTGCACTGTACGAATAACACCTCCAACACACATGGACAGGTGTACACATTGACAACTCCATGACGAGACAGCTGTGTGAATGCAAATACACATCACAAGTGACACGTAACGTTGCACGTGCCAAGTGGGAGACGTACATTGTGAACTATGGCATGCGTGTGCATATGCACATCACATGCTAATGTGTACCTCATGATGTGGCAACAGACATGTGGAGGCTGTGCACTGTCCGTCAAGGCCTATGCACACAGCATGAAGTGGCCCTGTCTAGTGTGGACATGCTCCCACACACTAATCAGGGCCACACCTGCCAATGCATGACGCACATTAGACTGTGGATTCCACATGGCACCAGCGGACTGTACCTGCCATGGACCATGCCCTTGCAGCCAACCCATATGGCCCATGCGGTTGCATCCTGCGTGTCCGACTATGGAGGTAAGCGTACCAGGACAGCTCGGAGCAGGCCATTGGGTGCATTTGAAGTAGGCAGACATGGTACACCAATTGCAGCAGCTTGGACCCACTGAAACAGCCCCAGGGTGCTATATGAGTGTGGGAGGGAGACCGGCATTACCACAGCTTCCAGGGACTGCTGCCTGGCATCCCTCAACAACACCTGCTGCTGCTGCCACCTGTCCACCTTCATGTCGACGACTCTGAAGATATGTCCAGGTCCACTCACCTGCGAGGAGCTGGCAATCCTGGATTCCGAGCTACACGCACACTGCCCAAGTCTATATTCTGCAACAGTTGTGTGTGAAAGACAACTACAGTGTGTGTGTGAGTGCATGTGGGGGACACACATGTCGTTGATCCACAGCACTATGAGTCAGAGCCTGTGGGGTTCCAACATGCACTGCTTACCATGCTTACTACAGGTGGAAGGGGTATGTAGGCTCCCTGGCGCTTTCCCATGCAAGTCCATCCCGAGTGGTGGTACATGGCATCTTCATGTCAGACATCCAGTGACGCAGCCACTTGGCAATGCAGGACTCAGGGCAGTTATTGCGTGTGTGAATGGCTGGCTGGGTCCCTGCTGGCCTTCTCAGTCCCAGCAGACCTGGGCTGCACATTGACCGCCCAATACCAGAAGGGTACAACACTGACTGTACAGTGGGTTACATGTGTCTATTGTTCACAACTCTCCGGAAATGCGCAAACTCAGCCCTGTCTATTGAACACTCCAGGCCTTGTGATAGGGATGTGTGAGAGATAGTGGCACTGAATGTGACCTCCATTGCGGGGTGAGCCATTCACAGGGCGAGTACGTTGAGGGCTGCGCAGTGTTGGACACAGTGAGTCCACCCACAAAGATGTGTTGCCTTGTCATCTATGTGTTGGTCTACCTGACAATGGACAGTAGATGTGGGCAGGCTAGACATTGCTCAATGAGCTGGCATCCTGCATGTGAATGGGATGGACAGGTACTGTGTACACACTCCCACCAGCATGCATTCACGTGTGGTGTACACATGCTGTAATGCCATGTCCGATTACTACTTGGCTCTGTTACACATCTCAGAGTATTTCGGATGGGTCAGCATCATGCCACTGTGAATGGTGGATGTGGGTGATGATAAGAGGTGTATGAGTGATATTCCAACCCTCTTGTGTACCATCCCTGCAGTTGGAGGTCCTCCAGCCCACGGCCTTGTGATGAGCCATTGCATCCAAGTTGATGCCTCTGTGTATGTGTAACCGACAGTGCAGCCAATTCCACAAAGGGTGTGACGTCATCTGCCGGATGAGCGACTACGTTGCGGAGACGAATCGGGGGATTCCCCCTCGTATTGTCAGGTTGGAACGGCGCTGTATTTCACCACTAATGTTCTGCTACTTGACAGTCACACAGCCTGTGCCGGATGCACGTTTGTAGTGGCATCAGCAGCAAGCTAGTGTACAGTATTGTGGGATGGTGTTTTTTGCTGTGAGAGGCAGCATGTGTCCACAGCCTACCCATAATCTGGGCAATGTGATGTCTGTTGTGTGATGCAGTGGGTTGTAAGTGTACTCTGTGCTGGGGGCATCTGACATGCATATGCGATTCCTGAGGGTCAAGGCGTAATTTTAGCACCCTGCATTGTCAATGCAATCAGAGTCGTAGCCCTCAGGAACAACATGTAGTAGGCTGGAGTGGCAATTCACATGTATGTTTGAGGCACTGTGCCCACTCTGATTTCGTTCGGGCATATATGTGCGATGCCTCACCTCATATTCCTGGTACTTACACATCCGGCACACTGTGCAACAGTAGTTGTGCTCATGCGAACGACAGCTGGATGGCATGGGCTCATGACCATTGTGGACTGTCATGTTGCAGTCTGTGTGAGTGGTGTCCCATTCTGCTCCATGCAGGTATGTCCTTGGCCTAATTAGGTAGCGGTCATCCTTGCCACCATCAGGACAGTGGGTGTGCACACAGCGATTTGTGGCCATGGTCGCAGGGTGACACAGGCCGTGTGTTGTGCTATGTGCACAACACATGTGCCACTTATTGGCGGCTTCATTTTCTGTACTCCAGCCATTACTTTTGGATTGTGGTGGCTGAATACAATTGCACAGGTATCGTGCTACATGTGGATTTGGGAATGTTCTGTGCTGCTTCCCTTGCACAGGTCTGTTTAATTGATGCCAAATGAGTGAGGCCACCTCGCTCTCTCTCATGTAGCATCTCCCGTGGGTGCTGAGGGACAGGGGACGGTCAACAGTGGTGTGGCATCGGATGAAGCAGCTGCACAGGAGCTGAGTGAGACAGATGTGACCAGCGCCTCGGAGGGGCCAGACGTGTGCTGGGTGAATAACAGGCCGAGATGCCAACTTCTGTGTCATCTGAGGACGGAGGTGATGCATCCATGTTTGCTAGCACAGGGGACGTGGACTCTGGCTCCTCTTCAGCCACGCAGAGGCCAATGCCCGCCCTCCCATCTACTCCCACTGGTGCAACACGTGTCGGCACAAGGGTGAAGGATAGGGTGTCCTTCACACCAGGCACAGCTGCCCCTGCACATGTGACCCCTGCTGCCCTCAGTGCTGGGTCTGTTGAGCTTGTGTGGCATCTCTGCGTGGGGCAGACAGCTCTCCCTGATGACTTCATTGCCCATGACATCACCTTGCCGCAGGTGACATAGTTCATGGAGGGCCTACATGTACGCGTGGGTGGGCTACACCAGACTGTCCTATAGTTGTCCTCCCCAGTCAAGGTGGGCCTTCAACTGGGCCAATCTCAGGCTAACATTCCAGACCCTTACTCCACCCCCCTTGAAAGTGGCACAACTGACACCAGCAGGGCACGAGTCCTAACGAAAGGAGTGGGGGGACGCTGATGTCACCACAGGAAGTGACATCACGAAAGGTGGCTTGCACTGTCAGACTCATTGCCTCCCCTCGACCACCCCTTAGATGCGATTGCATCAGAGAAGCCAGCGCGTGCACCAGCAGCTCCGACCTTACCCCAGAGAGGCCAAAGAGTGAATGTGTGGCTCCATTTGCTCCGGTTTTCAGGCTCGCGGGGAAATAAGTGGGGTGCTGCTGTCCACCCGCGTGGTACCCCGACTCGAGCCCTAGGCAGGCAAGGTGTCCTATTGGCTTTGCGATATGTGTGAGTTGCAGGACACTCGTTGGCGGGGGATGGCTCGGAGGCCAGTCACCCTGAGGCACATTTCTCACTCCATGGATCCCTTGTCAATGGCAGCGGATGTAATGACTATGCATGCCGGGGTGGGTGTACCTTTCGTCTGGGATGGTGTTTGCGGCCTGGCCCGCTAGGGCAGCTACAGCTTCTGTGTGTTGCATGTGGTGTATCCAGACTCCGGAGACTGTCATGCATTGTCACTGTTGTCCAGGGATCGAGTCGAGGTACCACGCGGGTGGACGGTGTCCCCCCACTTATTCTACCGCGAGCTCAATAACTGGAGCAAATGGGGCCACACATTCAGTCTTTGGCCTCTCTGGGGCGAGATCGGAGCTGCTGCTCACGCGCTGGCTTCTCTGATGCAATCGCATCTAAGGGGTGAGCGAGGGGCGGAAATGAGTCTGACGTGGAAGCCACCTTTCGTGACGTCACTTTGTGTCGTGACGTCAGCGTCCCCCCACTTCTCATGTAGGACTTGTGCCCTGCTGCACACTGAGAATGTGTTGCCTGCGAGATGTGAGCAGGAGAAGGGCGCCATGACCTCCCACACACCAAGCTCCACTGCCATCCCGTGCCCTGGGTGGCCTGTGCAGGTGGACAATGTAGGGTGTACACCTGGAGGACAGGGGATGTAAGTGCCTTGGCAAGGACCTGGCAGACGCAGAGCAGTATCCAGCAAGTCCCCAGAGTGAGGGCTAACGTCTACACCTGATGCTTGGGGCGTACTAAGGCCAAGATGGCTGAACGGACGTGAGCCGTTCCAGCTCCGTCACCAGCCCGGTGGTAATCACCATAATAGTGTTGATCCAACGCTGCTAAATGCAAAACTCGAGGTGGTATTGCTTGGTGGATGCGGAGGCGCACCGGAGGACTCCTGAAGACCACGCGCTGCGGTGCAAACAGCTGGTCGGTTGGCTTGCACGCCGCGACCTAAGATGGCGCCGGCCGGGACCGCTGAAACTGTCCGGGAGCCCGGGAATAGTGCCGCACCGGACTGCTGAGGAGGCTCCAGGTGGTGGCTGCGGCTGGGAGCAGTGAAAGAGGCGTTCCGGTGAGCAAGTGCAGTGAGAAGTGCTGCCGGAGACGCGAACACCGGAGGGCCCACCTGACACGCGAGAAAGCAGCCCCGGGGTGGTGAGTAGACTGTTGTGGCTCCTCGGGTCACGTCAGCTGTGGGCTCCCGCCAGCCAAGTGAAAGGGGGCAAGGAAAACGACCACTGGAGGGGGGGGGGAAGCTCCTGTCTCGGCCTGCCTGACTTCAAAATGGCGGCTGGGACCCCCCTAATGAGAGATCACGCAGGTGGCACCCCCGCAGCAGGGGGGGGGAGACTGGAGAGGGTCATTCAGGCACCTTGACAGGGCTTAAGACGAGGAACAGATGATCCAGGCACAGTGAGACTCGGAAACACCCAGCACATGCCTGACCTTAACCCCTTGACCGCGATCGGAATTCCGCTCGTATGCGGGACATTCCAATCGCGGGTGTGGTCGTGACGAGCTCAGCTCGTCATGCGCACAGCGCTACAGCACAGCATGACGAGCTGAGCTCGTCATGAGCACGGAAGGGGTTAAGATGGCCGCCATGAGTCATCTCGAGGAGACCCACCATTTCAGGGGCTAAGAAGGACCTGGGCACATATCAGGGACAACTATCTACGGACCATGGACATAACCCTTTACATGACCTCAAGATGGCTGCCTCAGTGGACCCTTCCGCCCTGTACTACTACTCGGGGACTAAATCGGGCTTTCGAACAGAACTCGAATCATAGCCCCCATCTGGCCTACCCATCTAGTCACTGAACATGCGAGCAACCGTGGAGACCTGGCTTTTTGGCCGAAGCCCAGTGGAGCTACATGATAGCTATAGAGGAGATGGGCCGCGGACTTTCCCTCTGCCCTCACCTACCCAGCTGGACTTTGGGCAGACTTTCCCTCGTCTCTCCGCTGTTCACTCCCTCCTACCCCTTGACCCTACCCTTTCCCCTCCTCTCTCCTATTACCCCGTCCTCTTTGCTCTTTTAATGTTTCCCCACAGAGACCTAGCGTTCTGGCCGTTGCTCGGTGGAGCTACCTGATAGCTAAAGAGGAGATGGGCTTTGGACTTCCCCCCCTGCCGTCACCTACCCAGCTGGTCTTTGGGCAGATTTTCCTTCATCTCCCTGTCATATCTTCCCCTACCCCTCCTTCCCTGCCCCCTTACCCTTTTTCGCTTCCATGCTCTTGAAATGTTTTTCTAGCAACTGATGTTACCCGAATTTAATGTACTGTATAATTATGTGGAACCTTATGTAAAGCGCTCTGATACCTACGGGTCTAGCCAGCGCTATATAAAACTCATTAAATAAATAAATAAATAAATAGATGCTGCATTGATCGTGTGCCCGCCTGTTGTGCCCACACGAGTTCATATTCATCCCCAGACAGGTAGGCTTTTCAAATGCCCAACACAGTGGTAATCTACCCCTCCGGAATCCTACCCACACAGTCTGTCACAACATTGCATGTGTGCACCTACCCGTGCCACCCACCCACCTGGCCCAAGCAGCCCTCCCGCTTCACATGCCACATGTGTGTCTTCCACAGTTGTGCTTCTCTCTCAGGGGCGGACCTCCAACTGTCCCGTAGCACTCAGACAGCACCGAGTCGGACTGGCATCCTGTTTGAATGGTAGGCACCCTCACACTACTCCCTGTGACACAGTGGTGGTTGTAATGGCTTTTGTGACTGCCATGGCAGTGTTGCTGGCCATGGCAGGGTACACTTACACACATTGCATGCGCAGCTTTTCGTATCACTACTCTGTACATCGGACTGGCCACTGTCCCTGGTGTTGGACAATATTGCTGCATGTCTATGGAATTTGTGACTGGGTGCTGTTGTTCCTGTAGTCGGTTGTGTCTGTGTAGTTACTGATTGCAGTTGTTACTGTGTGTGCATAGTTAAGTGAGGCACATGGCGTGTATGGTACCTCAACAATTGCAATGTCTGGTCTCACATTCCAATGTGTTTTACACGTGGCAGGGACTTCACTTCTTTCAGACTGTGATACTTGTGTGTGTGATGAAGAAGTCTTCTTGTCACACGGATTTTCTGCTTGTATTTGGTGGTATATCTGGGAAGGTGTATACGTGTCATGTTTGCGTGCAAGCAAAGCACAGAGTGTGAGTCTAGCCACAGGATGACAGTTAGCATGTGCAGAGTGTGCGGGTATGTGTGAGCTTACTTTCTGTGTGGCCAGCAGTGTAGGTGTATGTCAATCTTGGGATGAACATTGAGCATGGGCACATGGCTTACTGTCAATGTGTGCATTTGGGAGGTGAAGGTATGTGTGGTGTGAAGGGTGTGACTTTGGGGTAGTGTTGGGGTGTGTGTGTGTGCGCTCTGGCAATGTCGACTACACACATGTGTTACCCAGGGCCATGGTGGGTGTTTGTAACCGTGTTCAGGTCTGTGAATGTGAGCACATGTGTGTATTGTATGTTGCACAGTGTGCAGTGTGTGGGTGTGTCCTTGCAGTTCATGTAGACTCCTACTTGATATGTTTAGGACATTGTGGGTCTGCAGGGTGTGTGACTGTCCAGATTGTGCCTTGTTTACTTGAGCATGTATGTGTATTTCTGCAGTTCGTACTCAATGTGCATGCCTGCCCTCCCACACTGATATCATGTGTGTGTTTTGTCATGCATTGCTGTAGCATGCTTCTTGCGTGGCTCCTACTTTTGCTTGATGAGTGTGATGTCAGACTGTGAAGGTAATTATACACATATGTAGGACTGTGCTTTGTAGTGAGCATGCCGTCAGTGTTAATGTGATGATCTGTTGGGACACGTCAGAGTCTGACAAGCCAAGGCCCACGACCTGTAGTGTTTCACTAGGTCCACTGTGACGGCAACTCATATGCATTGACATCCACTGACACTAGACTACATGGTCATCTCACGACTCTTGTGTACTTCACACACTCTCATCCTCTCTCATTCGTACATGTCTTCGATAAATAATTCTACCGAGTCACATATTTGCTTCGAGGCATGTATTTTGTATTACTTCCTCCTTGATGCAGTATAGTGGACACTACTGGCAGCAAAATGCATGTGGAGGATATACTTAGCATGATTACACATACAAAAGGGGGTACAGGTAGATGTGATTAGTTGTTGACTGTGGAATAAAGGCTTCAGAGTTACAACTGCCTTGCCCTTGCTATGCTAAGGTACATTTGCTCATTACTGAAGAGCTCTAGACTTTGACACAGACAGTATTCATTTTGCCTACCAGACAGCTTGACATCATAGGCACAGTACATCTCAGTTCCATGGTACAGGATTACTACAATAGTGACTCCGACACACCTGCGTCAGAGGTGACATCAGAGCATGAGCCTACATGCATGCAGCAGCGTCTCACAAGTTGTTGCAATGTGGTGGCTACTGAACATGACACAATAACTAGGGCCATGTTGTAGGGGGTTGCATTTGTTGTCCATGCAAAAGTCCTGGCACGGAAGTACAGACAAAGGTGAGGTGACAGTTCTCACGTAATACAGCAGACAGATAAGTGTGCACTGACAGGTGCATGTGTTCAGGTGCGCCGGATACATATTATAGCATAGTTGTTCATGCAGTATTGGCCATGTGGTTACTGTACACAAGTCCCATACCTCTGCCTCCCCCTGTTCATGCAGAGACATGGGATATGGGGAGGAACCTAGTGCATGTCCCAAAAATTTCAGATGTCATGGCAGTGGAGTTGATGGTAAGGTGTTAGTTGCAGATTGTATGGTATATTTGTTGTACAGGTAACTGCCCACTCTGTGCGAAAGCCAAGCATAGGTACGGTGTTGAACATCAATGTTCAATTGGGGGTATTGAGTCGGGGACCCATGAATTGACAAGTTGTCATGTATGCGATACCTTCCAGCAGGGCATCCATCCCATTGATGGTAAACATGGATGACATCCAATGCAGCGGATGGTGGGTGGCAACGTGTTCGTCGTAAGTTGTCCCTTGTAGAAGCCTGATGGGACATGTTGGATGATATTCGATGAAACTGTGCTCCAGAAGACGTTGTGTGGAGGCACACTGGTCCCATTGCAGTGTCTCCCCGATTGCAGCCACATACGCCATGCCCCCATAGACTGAACAGATCCTGTCGTGGGTGTCCAGGGGTGCAGACAGGTGTACCAAGTCCGTCTTTGGACATGCCGGGTTGGAGAGACATAAATCCACAGGACAGTGGAACGGACACCTCCGACAGTAGAAAACGGGGATGACGCAGCTGAACATTGCAATGCAGTAAGTTACTCGGTAACTTACATTCAGCATAGCCAGATTTGAACAGCCCACTATGTGTAGCAGGCTGTCACTGTACAGCTTGATCTGTCCGGTGTAGTTGAGACGCACTGGTGCAACATCCATTTTGCTACAGGGTGATGTGATGGCGTGCTCCGGATGCCTGAGCAGTCAGCAGAGTGCAACCTCCGACGATGCTGGGAAATCAGGAATGGATGTACGGCGGCAGGACTTGGGGTATAGCTTGGGCGGAGGACACAGGCCCTCATCCCACATGCTTCAATGATTGGTCAAGGCCAGTGGTGTCTGACTCTTTCCAGATTAGTTGCATTTGTCACACATGGAGGAGTGGTATCATTGTATTTTGTAGTATTATCTTTCTTTCATGTTAGGCGCTATCTGCCAGTGGATGGTTTCCTCTGCATGGCTATGTTTGGCTTCTTGTTGGTACAATGGCTCCATTCTCCTGCATAATTTGTTGCAATGTGATTTCAGAGTAGGAATGGAAGGCCATTCGGTGCTATCTGCTCTCCCGTGTGTGGGCGGGACACTACGTTTCCGCTGTACATTGAGGCTTCTGTGTGGGTGTAGTAATTGGAAACACCTGTTCTCAGGCAGCAGGGTTTTTCTATTTTGTACATTGCATGGCTTGATATTGCGAGCAGGATGGTATAGGTATTTTTGGATGGGACTGGCGTGCCTTTTACGGACGATGTCCATATTCTGCGCTGTTATGTAGCAGCCGCCGTGTGCTTCTCCATGTTTTGCGCACAAGGGTGTGTCCTATTTTGCCATCACATTACTCCCCTGTTCGGGACACTTGTGTGACATCCAGTTGCCAACTGTGAGTTGTCGGTTGGGGACATGATTGATGCAGGGAGGCCACGTGACATGTGCCTTCAGGGTGGTGCTGGTGTGTGGGGTGTGTAGTTGTGACCCCGTGGTGTTTGTGTGCAGCACATGCGTGGCGCTGTCGTTGGCCTCTTCGTTGTGCGCATGTGTACGTGCGTCCTCGCCGCTGCGCTGCGGAGCCGTGACGGGGACGTCACTTCCTGGTCCCGGGTAGTGGGTGCCCAGGATGTTGCGAGTTGTTTTATTTTAGCAGGTGGGACATGTGTGGGTACAGTGGTGGATGTGTCCTGTCCACACAGGGGTGTCTGGGGGGGCCTTGTACAGTTTTTCCGCCCTTGCATTGTGTGCAGTGTTTGCGTGCCCTTGTTGTGTGTCTGCCTACCTGCGTCATCGTGGCGCGTTCACTCCTAGGTGGTGCATCAGGTATAGCATGGGGATGGCCTGGGGTGCAGGATTCATTTCGGGGTGGGCCGCCTTTTTGGTCTCCGTACTCAGCAGTCGGGTTTCCGCCTTGGTATCTCATGCGGTGTCTCTTTGCCGGTGGAGCTGTTTGATTGTGGCATCGTAATCTGTACGCCGGGCGGTACGTCATTTTGTCGGATGGTGTGTCTCCATTGGCTTGCACCGCTACGTAGACGGGCGCACTTTGATGGCGGGCGGCGTCGCAGGCTTACGGGCGGTGTTTGGCTGACTTTTCACATCCTAATTTGGCGGGCGTGTGGGCCGTTGGTGGCGGACGGTAACTAGCGGTTTTTGCCTCCGACAGCACGGCGGTAGTGCTTCCGCCCGACATCCTAATGGGCCCCTAAATAACAAATGTTCAGAATACAAAATAAAAATGAACTGTTATTAATAATTATATTATTTCATCAAATGCTTCTAAACAAATGTGAAACTACATTATTTGATATTACAAAGTTTACATAACTATTGAAAAATTAACCAATGTTAAAAAAATTGTTTACATATTTATAAAATATAAAAATATACATATGTACAAAATATTTTGTGTGTGAAATAAATTTGATTTTTTATGTATATGTCTTGTTTTATATTATATAACCTTAATAAACGAAATATTTTTTGTTCATAACAAATTCATTTACAACATCAATAAACATCAATCAAAAAATAAAATGGCTATTTTTTTGTGTATCAACTTATAAATTTTGTATGTAATGTTAATAATTATGTTTTTTTAAATATATTGTATTAAATAATATTTTTAATTAACTATATATATAAAGTAAAAAAATTCATTTCTAACTATGTCATAATTAAAATACATTGGTAGTGCAAACTATATTAATTGTCTAAGGTTACAAATTAATACATTAATACAACTATGGCAAGGAGGGAAAGGGCCCTTTCCCTATGCCTGAAGGGCCGAGAGGAAATTCTTCAAAAGAGTACAACCTCCCGTGTGTGCAACACTAAACCACGATAAGTACTCTTCAGGTGTTTTAGAGCTGTACCTCGATTTTCTCTATGATAAGCCTTATTGGGGGTCTGGTGGAAAGTCCTAAGATGAAGAGACCCACTGAGGAGTGGGGAAGGAAATGATTCCTTTTCTTTTAGTTACCCTCACACACCCTAGTGGTGTCATGCTTCATCATCGGGTCACCCTGACGCCTAAAAGTCAGGGTGGGCTCAACCGTATTTCAGGGAGCTCTTAATGATAATAAGACCAGGGGAATAAAGATTAAAAAACCACAAGCAAATCCCAGTATCCCTTTATTCTTGGATATGCTAGGGTTGTTAAAAATGTAAATGAGGGGTCAAATTGGAGTATTTATGGTCCTCTGACCCTAATGCCAACATGTTTCAGTCCTGCGAGGGCCTAAGTAGGTCCCGGACTTTCTTCAAGTGGGTCTCTTCATCTTAGGACTTACAAATTAATACATACATATCTAAATTACTATTCCCACTCCAGTTAGCATGAACTCATGGGTAGGTGCTGGACACTAAACTTAATTAATTTACTATTCCCACTCCAGTTAGCATTTAATCTGCATAAGTGCTGGACACTAAACTTAATTAATTTACTATTCCCACTCTAGTTAGTATTAACTCAGGGTAGGTGCTGGACACTAAACTTAATTAATTTACTATTCCCACTCCAGTTAGCATTTAATCTGGATAACTGCTGGACACTAAACTTAATTAATTTACTATTCCCACTCCAGTTAACATTAAATCAGGGCAGGTGCTGGACACTAAACCTAATTAATTTACTATTCCCACTCCAGTTAGTATTAAATCAGGGTAGGTGCTGGACACTAAGGGGGTCATTATGATAGGGGGCAGATCGCCACCGCCCGTATGGCGGTGGCGATCCGCCCGCTATTTTACACCGCCCGCATTCCATTGCTCCCCCGCCATATTACGATGGCGGGGGGAGACCGGCGGACGGAAAAACCGTCCGCTGCTTTTCCGCCGGTCGACTCGTCGACCGGGCAGAAAAGGGGCATAACATGGTGGCGGTGTCTGCAAGACACCGCCATCCATATTATGATGCATGCGAAGATGTGCCTTTCCATGGCGGCAATGCCGCCATGGAAAGGCATACGGTCTTTTACAATGGGGGCCCGTTGCGGGCCCCCGGGGGAGGGCGGGGGTGGGGGGTACCTATGGTACCCCCCTACATTGGCATGCACAGGGTGGCAGGCACCGCGCGGTGCCTGTCACGTTGTGCATGCCAATGCGCAACATGCTTTATTTACATAGCAGCGGGTGCTGCTCACAGCACCGCCCGCCGCAATGTAAATGATGTGGGATGCCACCGTGGCGGTGGCATCCTAATACACATGGTGGGACCGCCGTACCTCTTGCGGGCAGTCCCGTTTGCCATTGCGGTGGCGGGCGGACTTTGTCCGCCCGCCATCGTAATGATGCCCTAAACCTAATTCATTTACTATTCCCACTCCAGTTAGTATTAAATCAGGGTAGGTGCTGGACACTAAACTTAATTAATGTAATCTACCCACTATAATTACAACAAAGTCAAATAAGTTGCCAGACACTAAACATATCTAATTTTCTTTTGCCAATACAAATAATATACTATCACTAACTGTTCTCTACATTACAATTTTATTTTTTAGTAATTGCTATATTTTAGTACACTATGGGGTCGATTCCGATCTGGGTCCCAAAGCACTCTGACCGAGCTGGATCTGGAGTGTTTTCCGACCGAGCTGTACCCCTGGAGTCCGACCGAGCGAGTACGATGCTGCCGCATGCTGACGGACTCGGCTCGGTTGGATTCCCATTGAAGTCAATGGGAGCCGGTCGTACGACGCGTGCATGGCCTCGCATCAGCTGAATAGGTACGTCTCGCAAAAGGGCGCCCCCTGCAGTGTGTACGCGTTGGTGCCATCCGCACCGTACATGCATGTGAAGGGGGGACCCTTGGGTCCCCCCCTGTGTTCGACTCGTTAGGCTACGGGTGAAGGGGGTCTGGCACGGACTCCTGAAGTCCGCTTCCCGGAGCTTTTTTGTCCCGGAGACTCCGACTCGATCCGGCTGTCCGAATCGTGCATTGTACTGGCTTGGTCGGAAATAGATGCCAATGCTCGGTACGGTTCGTCTGCGACCGAGTCGTACGGAGCGGTTCGGACCCGGAAACGAGTCGGTCGGCGATTTCGCGTTCATTCGCATCGTACTTGGGCGTCCGGACCTCTGTACGACTCGGTCGGAAACAAACAAGGACTCCGACTCGGATCCGGTAAAGCCAAATCCGATTCGGAGGCCTTCCGACCGAGATCAGAATCGACCCCTATATATTATAAATATCTTTAAATATTTTAATGTTATAAAATTAATATAATTATTTTTAAACATTTTTTTAAATATGTTTTTCCAAATATTATACTTAACATATAAATATTATCTAATCTATATACTATACCTAGGGGGCCCATTACGATACCCGGCGTAAAAAAATCCGCCAGGCATGAAAGCGGCAAAAATCCGCCCGCACACACCGTCTGAACACCGACCACGCCATTACGATTACACAAACCGAAAACCGCCATCGGCGGAAAATTCACACAAAATACCGCCCGCCAACGTCCGAGTCGGAGTCAAACCGCCCGCCACGGACGGAAACACGCACGACAACACAAAACCGCCCGCCCTCACGGCCGACACACCGCACGTGAAATTACGATCGCACCGCCATGAGCGCGGGAAAACTACAAATATACCGCCCGCCAGCGCAAACAACGCCGATGAGAATCGACACGGCAGAAGCCATGGCGCCCACGTACCTGCACAGAAACCATCCGCTCACAAAACCAATAGCACACAACATGGCCAACAAGTCCACACAGCAAGGCACGCACAAATACACAAGCACAGTACACATCCCGAAAACACCCCCGGACAAACAAAAAGTACAAAGGCCAGAACCCCAGACACAACACACCTGAAAACAACAGACCATGAGGACACACCCACATAGGTAAGTACAAAAGCAGCACTCCCACAGACCACAACCCCTTGCAACATTGCAAACCAGAGAGGAGAGGAGAGGACACAGTGACACAGCAAGGACAGCAGCACACCACAGAAACGCACACATCACAACCACCACCACCACCACCACCACCACCAAACACCTGCACCACAAACCCCTGCACATTACACAACACACACCGCACCAGCACCACAAACACCATGGGACCACAAAGAATGCCCAAGTTCACGCCCATTGAGCTGACGGTCATGGTCGACGAGATCATCAAGGTGTACCCACAAATCTATGGGAACATGGTCCAGCACACACCACTAGCCACCAGAAACAGAATGTGGAACCGGATCGTAGACCAGGTCAATGCAGTCGGGACCCTGCCCAGGAACAGAGGAGAAATAAACAAAAGTTGGAATGACGTCAAGAGCCTGGTCAAGAAGAAGGAGGGCAAAAACAGAGAGCTGGCTGCCGTCACTGGCGGAGGGAATCCCGCGCTCTTCAAGACCTTCAAAGCGTGGGAGGAGAAGGTGCGAGTCATAATACATCCGGAGATCCTCGCCGGATTAGCAGGGGGAGTGGAGGCTGGTAAGTACAAACTAATGTATACCAGCACACCGCTATGTACTCACATGCACTACCACCATGCCACAGCTCCCTGGGACAAACACCCCCATGTCCAGCACACAATACACAACACATCACACACACATGCAACAGACACCACCACACACAGCCCAAACCGAACAACTGTAAGATACGTGGGGACATGTGTACACTCAGCCAGCCACGTAACCACCAACAGGTCCCCAAATATGCCAGAAGCGCCACAACGAGCACCCACCACACCCATGTGTCCGCCACAGCTGCACTAACCGACAAGTAACAGGTAAGTGGCAGGAACACAAAGTGCAGTGGGTGGGACGGTGGACAGCCCAAGTACAACACACACCAGGCCCCTAGTCCCACAGCACAGCAAGGAGGAGCATCCCCCACACCCCACAGCCACGTGTCAGCCACCGCAGTGCACAACGACAGCCGAAAGGCAGACATCACGGTCCACAGCAATCGGTGTCAGTGGGTGTCCAGCCACCCCACGACCCACAACACCCCCCACCCCCACAGACCTGCAACATGGAGCACCCCCGCTTAGAGCCATGTGGCATCCAGTACAGTGCACGCACGAACAACTTGCAGGTGGGAAACTGGACAGGGCTGGATTACTGGAGGCATGAGGACCGGAACACGACCAACACATGGGACATGTCACGTAGCAGACGAACACGCAGCACCGCCCACCGTCACGAACAAGTGAACAATGTGCACACGGACATGAACAACAGACTCACACCCCACATGACCCATCACAGACATAGCAACACCCAAGGAGCCACGTCTGCATGCACAAGCCACACTGAATATAGTACCACACGGCAGCCACTGTGCAACTCATCACACACAACCGAAACACCATTGAAGTCCTGTCCATGTAGCTCCTACTGCCTGTCAACCACACACCCCACAACTACGCCTATGTAAGACAAACAACACTAGACGCAACAGAGCGGAACAACATAAATGCACACGAACACCACTGAACCCATCAAACACACAGACACACCATGCACATACAACATACCATCCATCCCATCCGTCAGCCCCAGTCTCATGAAAGGCATGTCATCCGCACAGCTGCCACACATACAGCAGTCACGCTAAGATACATGCCCATGACCAACCATGTGCCAGAAGTCAATGAAGCGCACGACACACTGTGAGCAACAACACACAACATGGGCCACACCCCCCCGAGCACTGCAGTGATGCACATGGCACAGGGCAGCACGCACACCAAGGAGATGGGACAACTGCAATACGTTGGCTGGCACACAACCATCACTCACTCATAACGATGCGTCCAATGCCATGTCCAGTAATCACAACAGACAGCAAATATGCAGGCCATGTCAAGCATGCACACACCTCAAACCATGCACTGTCATGCTGCCACAACACATGTCACGTTCGGCACCCATGGCTCACAGCATGTACCCCAAAAGCATATTCCCTCCCAAATGCGAATCTGGGGCATGGCCCCCATGTTGCCATATGCGTTCCTAAGCGTTCCATTTGAACCCCAAAATCATATTCCCTCCCAAATGCGAATCTGGGGCATGGCCCCCATGTTGCCATATGCGTTCCTAAGCGTTCCATTTGAACCCCAAAATCATATTCCCTCCCAAATGCGAATCTGGGGCATGGCCCCCATGTTGCCATATGCGTTCCTAAGCGTTCCATTTGAACCCCAAAAGCATATTCCCTCCCAAATGCGAATCTGGGGCATGGCCCCCATGTTGCCATATGCGTTCCTAAGCGTTCCATTTGAACCCCAAAAGCATATTCCCTCCCAAATGCGAATCTGGGGCATGGCCCCCATGTTGCCATATGCGTTCCTAAGCGTCCCATCTGAACACCAAAAGCAAAGTACAAACCAGACCCAGGATGGGCCAGGAGCCCGCATACACCAGAGTCACAATAAGTAGGGGCACAGCAACACACCCATCGGCATGGCCAATCCGTCCCATGCCACATGTGCACAGCACACAGTCCCATTGCCAAGCACACACAACTACAGATGCTACAGCCACACACACGCCTCCGGGAAACCCATGTACGAGATTGCACGAACTGTTAATGTCAGACGACAAATACATACTTCGCCAGGTGCAACACAATAACAAATCTCATTCTCTCCACAGGTGACGAACTGCTGGATGCTGGGGATGGAGCCAGCAGCCACCACAGCCAGCCTACAAGCCCCCAACGAGGACACACGGATCTGGAGGATCTGTCCTCCTCTTCGGACACGGACCACCAGGCACGCCCATCTGGTGTGGCAGGGCCCAGCCGCTCCCCAGGACCCCTCCTACCCACCAACCCATCATCCAGGGCTGCTGAACATTCCCAGCCCCCTGCTGCCACTGTCGTTGCGGCCACACCCACGGTCATTGTGGCCACTACCACTGCCGCAACCGCCACCATCGCCGCACCGACCACCACCGCAGCCACCACGTCTTCGCTGGCACCAGCCCCAGCGCAGGTGGTGGCCCGGCCGACTGGATCCACCCTGGGAGCCACAGCGAGGACCGTGGTGAGCAATGTGGCTAGTGGGCAGGGCCGGTGGCAGCAGGACTGGTAGGAGGAGCAGGGTCAGGGAAACGCCAGCCTCCCCTGGGAGCCATGCCCTGCCTCAAATGGCCAGAGTCCTTGGGGCCTATGAAGAGGCCCAAGGACAATGGGTCCGGTCTGCTTCAGACACGCGTGAGGTGCTGGGGGTGCTGAGGTCCATGGACGCCCGTATGGGCCAACTCGTGGACCTCATGGGCCAGCTGGTGGTGGCGGTGAGGTCACAGCCAGGGACAGCAGCTCCCCCTCCGCCACCACCTGCCGGGGCGCAGGGTCGAGCAGCAGTGTCCAGTTCCCCTGCGTCCACAGCCAGTGAGCACACCTCAACCACCAGCATGTCGCAAGCAGGCACCCCCCTCGCAAACGTGGAAGGGGCCGTCCGAAGTGGAAACAGATCTCCCGGGAGGACTTCGCACGCTCCAAACGCAAGTGAGGCAGCCAGCCAGCCTTCCGCCAGCCTTCCTTGACCAGCCACTGCATTGACTTGGACTACGATCCCACTCCACACAGCCATCTGGATGGCATGTGTGTGTTGGACTATGGACATAGAACCAGTGGGTACACCCTGAGCATCACGCAGCCATGACCGACAGCTCATTGTCACTGCACGCACCACTTTTGTCATCACCTTACACACAATCACATGTCACAGTTTGAAATAAATGCACCTTTTACACTAACTGCTGTTTGTGCCCTGTGTTTTATTTGTACGGAATACAACGGCCACCTTGGGCGGAAAGGCACCTGATGCGTGGCATGGCAATGGAATCCGGAGGGCCTGTAGGGACCTAGGGGTGGGAGACAGAACAGGAGCACATTCAATGAGTGTGTCACACACCCATCACACAGTACATGCCAACAACTACAAGCAATGTACACACATCGCACAGAGCAATAGGGCACAATGCCACAGCCACCAACAGTGGCATACTACCCTGGCCATGGAGCGTTGACACACAGCACGCAGTGAACAAACGGCCACCCTGACACAGCACACACACACCTGCACAGATACAGCCACATCAGCCGTCGTACATGGACACTCACCGTCCAAGTGAAGTAGCGGGCGATGAGCTGCTGCCGCACATTACCAGCTTCCTCCTCTCCGCTGTCCTCTTCACTCGAGCTGTCCTGGTCTGCGGGCTGGGGCCCTGGTTGATCTCCGTCATCCACGATGAGGGGGATCTGCTTCCGAATGGCCAGATTGTGCAGCATGCAGCACGCCACCACTATCCGGCACACCTTCTGTGGGGAGTACGCCAGCGCACCCCCGGTGCGGTCCAGGCACCTGAACCTGGACTTGAGGAGGCCAAAGGTACGCTCGACCACACGTCTGGTCCTCCCATGTGCCTCATTGTAGCGATCGTCTGCTGGGGTGCGAGGATTCCTCAATGGACTGAGCAGCCATGCCCCATTCGGATACGCAGAGTCACCTGGGTGTGAGGGACACAGAGAACCGTTGCTAATCCAACTGGACAGGGGACAGCATCGCACAGCCAGCACGCTACACCACTCCACATACTCACCGACAATACAGGCACGATCCTGTTGCATATTGGACATCAGTCGTGGCAAGATGCTGTTGCGCATTATGTGTGCGTCATGGGCCGAGCCTGGGAACTTTGCACACACGTGGGTGATCACCATGTCTGCAAGGCACACCACTTGCACATTCAGGGAGTGCGTGTGCTTCCTGTTGCGGTACAGGTGCTCAGTGGCCTGTGGTGGAACAAGGCCGACATGTGTGCAGTCAATGGCTCCAACGACGTGTGGGATTCTGCCAAGGGCATAGAATGCACCCTTCACTGCCGCCAATTCACGAGCCCTGGGGAAGCGGATGTACCTGTTTCGGTACAGCATCATGGCTGCCAGTACATCCCTCAGCACCTTGCTGAGCATGGGCTGGGACATCCCTCCTCCAATGCCCACTGTGTGCTGGAATGACCCAGTGGCGAAGAAATGCATGGCGGCCATCACCTTAGCCGTGGGGGTGACAGCAGTCGGATACACCCTGCGGGGACGGAGACGGGGTTCTAACATGGCACACAGTCGATGCAGGGTTGGCCTGTCCAGCCGAAACTTCCTAATAACCTCTGTATCGTCCATGTCCGCCAGCAATTGGTATGGGCGGTCAATGTTCGGTCTCCGCCTAGGGACAATGGCAGAGGACACATGTCAAAGCAACACAACACATAGCAATTTCGCATACACATCACTGACATGACTGAGCAAGCACATGAGCCACAGCCCAGCTGTCAAGCTGGGACGGCACGGCCACAATACACTTACACAGGTCTCCCAACAATGGCAATGGCTAGTGATACAAACCACTGCCATGTGCATGCACATGGGGATCTAGGCCCCAATGACTTGCGGGGCATGCTGATGGGGACTGACTGCATATCCGTCAAGCGGCAACGCCACGGCAACATGAATGTCTGCTGAGCATGGAACTGCTTCCGCGGCTGGATGAGTATGGCACACGACGACGACGATGTGGGCACAGGCTGAGCGGCCAAAACAAGTGGGACCTGTGGCACGAGGGGATATGAGACAGTAGTAGGTGTCAGCACTGCACCCTATGTACAGCACTGTACGGATCACACCTCCCGAAACATTGACAGGTGTCCACATTGACAGCCCCATGCCAAGACGGCTGTGTGCTTGCAGTCACACGTCACAGGTAAGAGGTTACATTGCACGTGCCAGGTTGCAGACGTACATAGTGGGAGCTGGCATGTGTGTGCATGTGTCTCCTGTTCAGGATCCACCAGATGGGCGCTGACTCTGTACTGACCATTGGACACAGCATGTTCCGTGGAAGGCTTGTGTGTGTGGGATGGTGGCACTGGATGTGCCTCCGTTGGGTGGGGGGCCATGCACAGGGCGGGTACGTCGATGATTGCGCATTGTTGGTCACGGTGGGTGCACCAACTGAAGATGTGTTGCCCTGTCTTCAATTCCTATGTCCGCATGATGATGGACTGTAGATGTGGGCAGACTACACATTGGTCGATGTGCTGTCTATATGCATGTGCCTTCACACCAGGCACAGCTGCCCCTGCACATGTGACCCCTGCTGGACTCGCTGCTGGGTCTGTGGAGCTGATGCACCTTCTGCGCGTGGGGCGGACAGCTCTCCTCACTTCCCTCATTGCGCATGTCATGACTTTGCCGCAGGTGACATGGATCATGGAGGGCCCACATGTACGCGTGGGTAGGCTACACATGATTGTTCACTGGTCGCCACCCCCAGTCAGTGTTTCGAATGGGAAGGTTGTCGTGCTGGTGGTATGTTCGATGTTGCGGATGGGCGGGCCTAGGTGCGGGCTTACATTCCGGACATGGGGGGTAGTTGGATTGGCGACTAGTTGCAGTACACACGGGACACGTCTCTTCCTTTCCACATCTGGGTCATCCCTTGTACTAACTGACAGTGATACAGTCATCTTCGCCCCAGCCCTCATGTCCTCCCCTCGCTCCCCCAATATGCATGCTCACCTGCGAGGCTAGCGCTTGCACAGGCAGCCCCAAGCTCGCACCAGAGAGGGCAAGGAGTGTATGTGTGGGTCCAGTTGCACGAGTGGGCTGTCTCAGGGTATGATGTGTGGCGGGACGCCGTCCACCTGCGTGGTGCCCCAAATGGAGACCCGGCCTGCATGGACTATGCATCACAGTCTTCGCCTTCCGGATCCGCCACCTGCGACACCCAGTGGCTGTGGCTGCCCTTGCGGCCAGGCCGCGTCCGTCTGTGGCTGATGGCCCACACATTCACTCTTTGGCCTCTCTGGGGAGGGCTCGGGGGTGGTGGCGCACGCGCTTGCACTTAGTCGCAATGGCATGTGGCGTGGTTGGTATGATGGGCAATGGATGGGATGGTGCGAGCCACCTCCCGTGACGTCAGTGCTGCTCGTGCTGTGGTGCGTCCCCCTACACTTCCATTTGACTTGTGCCATGCTAGACGTTGAGGTTCTATTGCCTGCGTGATATGACCAGGAGGAGCGCGAGGAGACCTCTCACACACCATGCTCCACTGCCATCCCGTGCCCTGTATCGCCTGTGCGGATTGACTATGTTGGGGTTACACCTGGTCGACTGGGGCTGTGTGTGCCTTGTCAAGGGGCATGGCGGGCGCACAACAGGATCCAGCTTGTCCACAGAGGGTGGGCTGAGGTGCGCCTGGTACCGCTTTGTACGTGTGCCCGGCTGCTGTGCACACACGTGTTCACTCCCCCTGACAGGTGTCCTCTCACAATGCCCAGGGAAGCGGTGGTGTACTGTTCATGACCCCTCCCAACACGGCGTGCTCCAACTTGGCATGTGCGCATCTACCCGTCACACCCACCCACCTGAGCACTGCGTCCATACGACTTCACACGACACATGTGTGTCTTCCACAGTTGTGCTACTCATTTGCGTTGACATCCAATACCAGTGGACTACATGGTCATGTCACGACTGCCGTGTACTTCACATACTCTCATCCTCTCTCATTCGTACTTGTGAAATGAGTCAGCGGAGACAGTTTTGGTTTCAAACATTATATTGAGTCTTCTGTCCTCTGTGATGCAGTATAGTGGACACTACTGGCAGCGGAATACATGTTGAGGATATACTGAGCATGATTGCAAATGGGATAGGGTGTGGGGTTACATGTGATTGGCTGTTGCATGTGGGATGTGGGCTTCAGAGTGACATCTGCTTGGCCAAGGCTGTGCTAATGTACATTTACGTATAGCTGCGGAGCTGCGGACTTTGACACAGACGGTATACATGTAGCCTACCAGACCGCTTGGCATCATGGGCACAGTCCATCTCAGTTCCATGTGACAGGTTTGCTGCGGTTGTTCCTCATGCACGCGTGCATGTGAGATGACATCAGGGCATGTGCTTGCGTGCATGCAGCGGCGTGCCACTTGTTGTTGCAATGTGGTGGTTACTGGACATGTCACAGTCACTGGGGTCGTGTTGTTGTTGTATGCACTTGTCGTCCATGCAAAGGTCCTGGTATGGGATTCCCGGGGCGGGGGTGGGAGGGGTGCAGCACCCACAGACTCCAGGCGACCTATTCATGTCCACTGAGCGGTGTGTGTGTCCATGGGCGCTGGATCCATGTCGTGTCCTGGTTGTTCGTGCAGTTCCGTCCATGTGGGTGCGATACACAGACCCCATGCCACTGCCTCCCACGATGCATGCGGTGTTCCTGGATGTGATGGGGAACAGTGTGCATGTCCCGGTCATATCCGATGTCATGGCGATGTCGTTGATGGTGTGGTTACAGTTGCCGGTCGTTTGGTATGGCTGTTGTGGTGGTGACTGGCCAGTCCGTGCGGAAGCTAAGCATGGGTGCGGGGTTGGACATCATAGGTCAATCGGGGAACCTGCGTTGTGGTCCGACGAATTTACAGGTTGTCAGGTATGCGATGCCGTCCAGCAGGGCTTCCATGTCATTGGTGGTGTACATGTTTGCCAGCCAATGTAGAGGATGGTGGCTGTCAAGGTGTTGTTCGTAAGTTGTCCCTTGGAGGACCATGATGGGGCATGCTGGGTGACATTCGATGTAGCTGTTCTCGATGATCCGTCGTGTGGAGGCACAGTGGTCCCATTTCAGTGCGGGTGCGATGTTGGCCACATACGCCATGCCCCCATAGGCAGAGCAGGCCCTGTCGTGTGCGTCCAGAGGGAGGAGTAGTGGTAGCAGGTCCGCCTTCAGACATGCCGGGTTGGAGAGGCATATCTCCACGGGATGCTGGTAGGGACACCTCCGACAGTAGAAGACGGGCATGACGCAGCTGAACAATGTGATGCGGTAAGTCAGTCGGTAACTTACGTTCAGCAGGGACAGGAGATCGCATCCCAATGTATGAAACAGGTTGGTTTTGTACAGCTTGAGCTGTTCGGCGTAGTTGGGTAGGTGTGTTGCGGTTGCCATTTCGCAGCGGTGCGTTGTGGTGGCGTGCTCCGGCTGTGTGTGCAGTCTGCAATGTGCACGCTCCGAGGTTGCTGTGAGCTCTGTGTAGTCGTAGGGAGACAGGACTTGTGTTCTGTTGGCTTGTTTGGAGGACACGGGCCCTCTTCCCACATGCTTCTCAGACAGTTCAAGGTCAGTGATGTGTGACTCCTTCCAATTAACTTGCATGTGGCCGACATGGGGGAGTGTTTTCTTCTTTCTTCCCCGTCCGTTGTGTGCTTCTGTGATATGCGCTATCTGCCCTGTGGTCGGTCTCCTCGGCAAGCCTGTGTTGGTCTATTCTTGGACAATGGCTGTATTCACCGGCTTCTGTCGTAGGGCTGTGGTTTCGGAGTTGGAATGGAAGGTCATTCAGTGCTGTCTGCTCTCCCTTGTGTGGGCGGCAGGCTGCCTTTCCGCTCTGCGTTGGGCCTTGTGTGTGAATGTTATTCTTGGGCCACCTGTTGTCGGTCCCCGGGCTCTTTGGTGTTCCGTTTTATATGTCTTGTTCATATGTGCAGGGTGGTATGGGTGTTTCAGTGTGGTACTGGCGTTCCTCTTCCCGAAGGGGCCCTGCTTCTCCTAGTTGGTGTTGCCGCCGCTGTGTGCTACGCCATGTTTGTTACACTGGGGTGTGTCCTGCTGTTGCGTGTCTTCACTGACATGTGTGCGTCGGTTGTGTGGCGTTGGGTGTTGTCCGTGAATTGGGCGTTGGGGACATGTCTGTGGCAGGCCTGTCACGTGTCATGTGCGTTCGGGGTGGGGCTGATGTGTGTGCTGCTTGGTTGTGTCCCTGTGTCTGTGTGCGACGCATGCATGGCGCTGCGGTTGGCCTCTGCGTTGTGCGCATGTGTGGCGGCGTCATCGCCGCTTTGGGGCCGTGACGGGGTTGTTGGTTCCTAGTCCCAGGTGGTGTGTACACATGTGTTACGCGATGTTACGATTTGGCCTGTGTGTCATATGTGGATGCAATGGTGGATGTGTAGTGTACACGCGCTGGTGGGGGTTGTCCGCTTTTCCGCCCTTGCACTGTGTGCGCTGTTTGCGTGCACTTGTTGTGTGTGTGCCTACCTGCGTCTCCGCGGTACGTTGCGTCCTTGGTGGTGCATCAGCAGGAGCATGGGGAGGGCCTGCAGTGCTGGATTCATGCTCGGGGAGCCGCTTCTTCGTTGTCCGTGCTCGGCGTCCGTGT
Organism: Calotriton arnoldi; assembly: GCA_963921515.1. Classification (NCBI taxonomy): domain Eukaryota; kingdom Metazoa; phylum Chordata; class Amphibia; order Caudata; family Salamandridae; genus Calotriton; species Calotriton arnoldi. The sequence continues at coordinate 1,229 of CAWUFW010024336.1, read as the reverse complement.
TACCGCTTCGGTTTGTCGTACGGTATCTCTTGGCCGTGGGAGCCATTTGTTTGCGGCATCGTAATTTATGCGCCGGGCGGGACGTGTTTCGTCGGACGGTGTGTGTCAGTTGGGCTGCGCCGCTACGTGTACGGGCGCACTTTGATGGCGGACGGTGTTGCTGGCTTGCCGGCGGTGTTTGGCCTACTTTTCGCATCGTAATTGGGCGGGCGTGTGGACTGCTGCGTGCCGGCGGTAACTGGTGGTTTTTGCATCCGCCAGCACGGCGGTTGTGCTTCCGCCCGCCATCGTAATGCGCCCCTTAATTCTTAATATTAAAATAATACATTTTTGATTATTTCACACATTTATATTTTTTATTAAATATTACAAATTAATACATATTTATGTATATTTCTATCATATTTTCATAAATTAATGTATTAATTAATATTACACATTATTAATATTTCATTATTTAACGTAGTGTTTTTTAAATATTAATTACAAACTTAAAAATTAACTATTATGTAATTAAAAATATACACTACAAATACATAACATTATGTAAATATATTTTTATTTTAAAAAAAATAATAATTTTTTAATATTTAAACAAATTTTGTACAACACTCACCAAACTTACGCCCTATAAACACAACTTCCAAATACAAAAACAATAATTTATAAATTCACATAAAAAATTCTACATTTAAATTACATTTTTCAAATTTATTAAATATTTAAGTTAAATATTTTAAAACACTCCCCACCCTTATCCCCTATAAACCCAAAATCCCACTCCTAAAACAATATATTCTAAATTCGAAAATATATATTCAAAATTTTAAATTTAAATTTCAAATTTATAAAAAAATTAATTCACTTATTTTAAAACACTCCCCACCCTTATCCCCTATAAACTCAACATCCCACTCCTAAAATAATATTTTCTAAATTCGAAAATGTATATTCTAAATTATATTTGTAAATTTCTAATATATTCAAATTTGAAATCAATTATTTTAAAACACTCCCAACCTTATCCCCTATAAACCCAACATCCCACTCATAAAATAATATGTTCTAAATTCAAAAATATATATTCTAAATTATATTTTTAAATTTCAAATTTATTAAAATTTTACATCAATTATTTTAAAACACTCCACACCCCATAAACCCAACATCCTGCTCCTAAAACAATATTTTCTAAATTCGAAACAATATTCAATTTATAATCTAAATTT